>CAUYRT010102965.1:0-39164 GCA_963574885.1 Lepilemur ruficaudatus | reverse complement strand
CTGCCTCAGCCTCCTAAGTAGGTGGGACTACAGGCATGCGCCACCATGCCCGGCTAATTTTTTCTATATATATTTAGTTGGCCAATTAATTTCTTTCTATTATTAGTAGAGATGGGGTCTTGCTCTTGCTCAGGCTGGTTTCGAACTCCTGACCTTGAACAATCCGCCCACCTCGGCCTCCCAGAGTGCTAGGATTACAGGCGTGAGCCACTGCGCCCGGCCTTTTATCATATTTTTTGAGTGTGCTCTTTCTACTTATAAAAAAAGTTAACCATAAAACAGCCTCAGGCAGGTACTTCAGGAGGTATTCCAGAAGAAGGCATTGTTATCATAGGACATGACAGCTCCATGCATGTTATTACCTCTGAAGACCTTCCAGTGGGACCAGATGTAGAGGTGAAAGACAGTGATATCGATGATCCCAACCCTGTGTGTTTGTTTTACACCTTGTACTCTTTTAACAAAAAAAGTTTAAAAAGTAAGAAAATAAAAATAAAAAAGTGAAAATAGAAGAAAGCTTATAGAATAAGGATATAAAGAAAGAAAATACTTTTGTGTCACTATACAATGTGTTTGTGTTTTAAGCTAAGTGTTTATAAGATGAAAAAGCTGTAGCAAGCTAAAGTTAATTTATACTTGAAGAAAAATGTAAATAAATTTAGTGTAGCCTAAGCATGTTTACAGTGTTTACAAAGTCTACAGTAGTGTACATTAATGTCTTAGGCCTTCACATTTACTCAACACTCACTCACCGGCTCACTCAGAGTAATTTTCAGTCCTGTAAGCTTTGTTCATACTAAAAAGCCTATCTAGGTACCATGTTTTATCTTTTATACTGTACCTTTTCTATGTTTACATACACAAACACTTACCATCATATTACAATAGCCCACAGTATTCAGTACAGTAACATGCTGTACAAGTTTGTAGCCTAGGAGTAATAGGCTATACCATATAGCCTAGGTTTGTGTAAGTATACTTTATGATGTTTGTACAATGACAGAATTGTCTAGTGATGTATTTTTCAGAATATATTTCTGTCATTAAGACACACATGGCTGTATTTGATAAGCAGAATGAAGATAAGTGTTTCTAGGAAAAGACATTTATGTATGTTGAGCTTGTAATGTTGAGTTCACACGCAAATCATTGGGAAGTTGGAAATAAAGGACTGGAATTTCAAAGAATATTAAACTATATTTTCCTTAGTCAGGAATTTAAATATTTTGGGGTTGCCATACTATACTTTGTGTAAAGCATACTTATTTGAGTTTCTACAATGTAATTGTTAAGAGCATAGGCTCTGGCATTAGACAGAAATGAGTTTCTATTTTAAATTACTATTTATTAGTAATTAGTATGGTATTTATTAGCTGAAGCATATGATATAATTAGCATGATGTCTGCATCATGAAAAGTACTTAGTGAATATGAATGTGTTATTACTGAATAGTTGAATGAGGTCATAATTTGTGACACCATTTTGAAAATCTTCCTTTCAAAGGATGGATGACTCTATGAGAAAATATAAAAAGTAATAAGTTTGCTGGGATATCGTGGAAAGAGAATGTAGTAGACCAGACAAATTATTTTGGGGGAAGAATTCAAGAGTAAGAGAAGGTGAAATCGGAAGAAGAATTGTAGTAGGAGTTATTGGAGAACAGAAATGGAATTATGATTATGTGGTAACATTCAAGTTTTATAGAGACAAAAATTTTAAGGAAGAATAAAATTGAAAAAAAAAATCATTGAACTGGATAAACAGTCATACAGATTTTTTGAGGTTTTTTATATTATTATTATTTTGAGACAGGGAAAAGACCAGAGAAACCTTTGGAAAAGGGGTGGAGATGTCTGAAGATACAAACAAAAGATGAGACAACTAATGAAGCAAAGTCCCAAAAGGGATAGGAAGAAAGTGAATTTAGAGTCAAATTGAGGTGTGAAATTTAGGCGGAGTGGCATATATGAGTCAAGGAAGATTTTAAAAATGGGTGTAGTTAGAGAGAATTAAAGATCATAAGTTGGTAGATAAAGAAGCTCAGACCAGATGACTTAGATTTACTCATTAAGGTGTAAAGTGTACAGATGCAAAGAGGAGTGCATTACGTTGGCCCAAGAACCAACCTGGAAAGGTGAAGCCAAGTACTCTCTTCCATAGAAATCCCTGAGGCCAAAGAAGCTGGGTTGGCATGCAGCTATCCAGCTAAGGATGGCAGGCATGCATGATAAATGGTGAACGAAAGTGAAAGGGACCATGTGAGAGGTAGCACTTCAAAAGCAGAACATCCTAAGTGGTCAGCAAATGGTGCATGCATATAGGTCAGTTAAGTCAGATTTGCCTATTTCACAATTGAATATAAATTCTAGGGGTTAATGCATAAAAACTCTTATGTGGTTTATAAATTAATGCCATTTGACCAAATGCAGGAATAGTGTGATGGAAAAGAGTTACTCTAATTTTGTATTTTTACATGATGAAACTAAGATTGAAAATGCTCCAGCCTTTAAAATGCTGAGACCCATTGGACTTCAATAGAATTCTGACACGTACATGTAGAACAATCCTAATTCTATCCTGTTGCTCATTCCTTTTCTTGCATTATGCAGTGATGAGAGAGAGTGGTCACATTTCCCAAGAGCTTCCTTATCCTCACTGCAGATGTTTTTCCAATTGTAATTTTAAAAAATTGAATATTTCAGATTTGCCCATTGTTTTCTTTTCATAATGTGAGTAATTCAAACTATGGCCAAAGTTTGATTTGGTCTCTGAGACAAAGAGTCACGTATCTATCTTGTTCCTTTGTCCGTGAGGAACTACTCAGGGACTCAGGAAACTTCCCTGCAAATAACTAGATATTCTTCTGTGGCTAACCAAGTACCAATGGAGACACATATTTTTGAATAGAAGTCTATTCTGTTATTTCACTATTTCTGACTTACATGCCATTCTTTTACCTTAGAGGAAAATTCACTGTGTTACCTCCAGCATATATAAATATGTGCATTTGTAAATTTTGTTTTATGGAGCATCTTCCTTGTCAGATTGGAAAAATAATTCTAATGTATTTGTAATGAATACTCTTTACAGCATCCTTTCACTATTACATGTATATAGAGGCACTATTTCTGGCACATCTCTGGGTCATTCAGCTGAGTGTCTGATCTCTCTATAAAATGCAGGGTGGAGCTCTGAAGGTAAAATGCTGAGAGATACTAACATCCATTCAGATTACTGTGTTTAGAAAAGCACAGACGATAGAAGGGTAAAGGAGTGCAGGAAGGTAAAGGAAATTAAAGGACAACTAAACAGACCAGATGTTGGGTGGCAAATATCTACTCTGAGAATAATGAATACAGGCACTAAGCTGCCAGGTTAAAGAGCATTGATACCAACTTAATCTAATAAACAATTAGATGTTCTTAGGGAGAAAGCCAGTGCCAATTGAGGCAAATAATTCTTATAACAAATTGAATTTTCTTTCTTTTTTCTATCCCTATCCCTCATTTTTATTTGGGGAAAAACATAACATTCTTCAACATGCTCAGGACCCACAGTGATCCCAACTTACCGGAACTTTAACAATTGAAGAACTGTAATGATGAAGGCCTAATATCCCTATGGTGTCACTACCCTAGAGCTCCTTACAAGGGAGGGGTGTATGGTTTGAGAACTCCAGGGAAAAGAAAAAAATAGTAGGATAAAGGGGGAGACTATATATAATTAACACAGCCACTATGTTCAACTGATGTTCTTCTGAACATGTACTATGTGCCCAGCCAGCGTCTGACTCATTTATTTGTCATCCCTTAGTTAATGCTCTGGGAAGATCTATAAGGTAGTTATTATCTGCTCAGGTTCCAGAGGGGAAAACTTGAGTGCAGATATGCTTTGTGATCTAATGCAGGTCTAAGCAGCAGATGAAGTTTTGATTATCAGCCCCTGTACCATAAGCCCAATGTTTTATTTCTCTCCCCCGTATCTGCCATGCAGTCAGTGTCAGCATTATCTTAGTTTTGTATAACTTCCATGAAAAGTTATCATCAACTGGGATAAAATTAAGGTATCAGCAGTGTTGTCTTTGTTATGGAGATTATAGGGGATAGTCCATTTTCTTGGTGTTTTTTTTTTTTTCCAGTTTTGCGTCCACCTGCATTCCTTGGCCCACGTCCGTCTTCCTCCTTCTTCAAAGCCAGCACTGTTACTCTCCAACCTTTATTTTGTCATCACATTTCCCTCTGATGCTCCTTTTCTGCCTCCCTTTTCCACTTTGAAGAATCCCTGCGATCAGTGGTCCCCAACATTTTTGGCACCAGGGATAAATTTCATGGAAGACAATTTTCCAAAGATGGGGAGTATGAGGGCAGAGCTCTTTGGCCCAGTCCCTAACGAGTCACAGACCAGTACCAGTCACTGGTCAGTGGCCAGCGGCCTGAGGGTTGGGGACCACAGCCTGTGATTACATTGTGCTTACCTGAGTCATCCAGGATAATTGCTCCATCTCAAAGTCCTTACCTTATCTGCAAAATTCCTTTTGCCAAGTAAGGCAACATTCACAGATTCGAGAGACAAAGACTTGAATATCCTTGGGGCCATTACTTTGGCTACCACAAGCATACAGTCTCCCAACCTCTCAGATGAATATTCCCCACCATACCATTTGACACTGTTCCCAGGATTCATCTTCCAACTCTGTTTGTGACATTTCTTCTTTTCACATTTTTGCCTACTGAATGCCATTCTTGATTCTTATGTTCTAGAATAGATCCATGGTTAAGGATTAATTCTCTTGACTGATTTTCTTTACAGCTTGTGAGTGTGAGTGTGATATTATTACTTGAAGAGAGAAGGATGCAGAATGATTTCTGCTCTGTGGATGGCTCTTATTGCAGGCAAATATATGAGAACTGTTGTAACAGGTTGACTTCTGGGAAAGCAGGCTCTGAGATGGAGTTTAATGCACAAGGTATTGATTAAAGATTTGTAACTGACATGTGAGGAAGGAAAGGGAAAGATACAGAAGAGGGCAGAGAGAGAAGTAGAGTTGCAAAACAGGTCTAGAAATGGCTTTGGACCACCCAGTGGGGAGCTTTGGAGCTGGAATCATTCTTCAGAGACATCCTGAGTTAGGCTGAAAACCCAGGCTTTTAGTTTCGCACCATGTGTCTTTGTAGGTAGGTTGTCTCTTTCCACAGGTGAGGCAACCTCTGAAGAGCCTGCCAGTTTGCAGGCCGCAACCAACAGCATCCTCAGCAGGTGGGTGATTCCTTTCTTCAAGGGGATCTGGGTGGCACATCACAGTGCCCACTACAATTCTCTTCTTTCATCATGGGCTCCTGTTTTCTGTCTCACTCTCTCTCTCTTTTTTGTTTTGTTTTCTTCTCTTTCATATGTTGAAATTCTAAGACTTAATGTGATGGTATTAGGAAGTGGGGCTTTTAGTAGGTGATTAAGTCACGAGAGTGCCGTCAGGCATGGGATTAATACCTTATTAAAGGAACTCCAGAGAGTTCATTCATGTTTCCGGCCATGTGAGGACACAGCCGGAAGGCAGCCATCTATGAACCAGGAAAGGGGACTTCACCAAACACTAAGTCTGCCAGCACTTTGATCTAGGACTTCCCAGCCTCCAGAACTCTAAGAAATAAATTAATGTTGCTTATAAGCCACCTAGTCTACAGCAATTTATGATAAACAACCCAAAACAAACTTAAAAACTTTTATTTTTAACTTTGTTGTTTTCCTTCAACTATTATTCCTTTATTTCCAATAGTTTGTGTCTTCCAAGTTTGCTATTTGTGTATATTGAATGTGTTCATTTGGGGTTACAAAGAAGACACAGGGCAGTTTACATGGCTTACCTAGTACACTCCTTATCCTGAACTAGACCACAGAAACATCTATAGCCAAGAGCACATTTAGTATGGTTTATGGCTCTCCAACAAGTATATGGTGTTAAATGATTCTTGCCTTTAATCAGTTGAATTTTCTTTTGCTGTCTCATCACAATATAGATTTTTCCATATTACATTCATTTATTTATTTGTGTTTATCATTGTAACCTTCTGTATTACTCCTCCCTCCCAAGACAACCATTTTAGTATGTGTAATGAGCATATTTTTGTGGGTTTTCTTGGTGTCATTTCTAATGTATATTGTTGTTTTGTGTACTACGTTTACTAATTATTTCAGATAACCAAGTAAAATTTTGGATCTTCCACCGATGTTGTTGTACTTCTCCCAACTCCAACAACCATCATTAAATCACACAAAATCAGGAGTCCAAAGTTCTACAATTTTGTGCCTTTAATATTTCTTGCTTTCAACTCATTTTTTACACCCTCCTGCTAACATTCCCTTTCAATTTGTAATTCCCCAACTTTTCAAAATGCAACAGCCTCCTCTAGTTCAAATTTTTGCCTATGGTTTCCCCTCATTTCTATTATATAGGTCACTGCAAGATGAATCATCCTCTTTCACAGTTCTAAGCATGCTTAAAAATTTTTAATATATTTTTGTTGGCTATTATATTTCCAAAATATGCCTGGTTTTATCAAAATTCATCAAGTATGTGATCTCCTAAAATATACTAGTTTCTATTACCCAAATGTATCTCTGGATGTCCTGTTTTTATATCTTTGTTTATGTGATCCTCTTTGCTTGACATGTTCTTTCTGAATCTCTGAAATATGAATCTCTCTTATACTTCAAGTTTTCTTTATAATCCCTCCTCTCTAAATCTTGCCCTTATTTTCTCCCAGATGTCTGCCTGTCTCTCTCTCCTTCTCTTTCATATTTAGAGTGCTTTATTTCTATACACTCTCATTTCTCTTCAAATAATATAGTGCTTTCTTTTAGTTTGCTCAGAGCACATTCTCCTTTTTATCGTATTGGCCAATTCAATAAGAATATAAACTCCTTGAGGGTGAATCCCTTATGCAGTACATTCTCCACAGAATCTTATTCAGGGCTCTGGCAATGTTTGATTTTGAATAAATTACTGAGTTGCATTTAAAATATGAACAGTTGCACTGAGTGAGCTAAGTTTGAAAGGGGCTAGAAATTGTGAAATAGTGTTATTAAATAGTCAGAAATTCACCAGAGAAAATACTACAGCCAGAGTATTCATCCTCAGAGGCCATATTCAGGAACTACTTGGTCCTTTTCTAAAACACACTTATTATTTTTACAGCTGCGGAAGCCTGAGCAAATGTTCTAGTTTGAGATATCACCTTTTTCACAAACTGATGCCAAGCTAAAATACATTCCAAGAAAAAAGAAATATTCCAGAGCAAACTAGGAAACAACAAACAGAAAATTCCCTTTTGTTTATTGCTGTGAGTTTATTTTTTTAGCATTGATCTGTTTCCTTTTCTCTAGTGTGGTGTCTCTTGATGTCAGGAAAAATAGGCACAAATTGCACAGTTCATTCTTTTCAGATGTCAGTTTTTCTTATGTTGCAGACTCTGGGGTGAGATTATCACAAGCATTTTACTACAAAGAAAGCGTTTCTCTTTTTATTTCTATCCACATTGGGATATACTTTTCCCATTGTTTCTCATACAATACTATAACGAGTTGTCAAATGGTATTAATGGCCATATTTTCTTACAGAATAGTATTTGTTGACATAAGTAATATTTATGGTGATAACTAGAAAAAAAATCATTGAAACTATGGATATTCTAGGATATTGGTACAGCTCATCTAAACAAAATAGCTTTTCCAAAACTCTATTCCAGAAAACGCTCATCCTGGTAAAAAGACTCCACAATATAATGGAAAACATGAAATGCTATGTCCTTCTTAGAGATTCAATCTGCTCATTAGCATTGTAAAGTTTTAAGAAGGGCTACACAGAAGGAACTTGTTAAAATGTTTTTATAACCAAAGATTTTTGCCTGGTATGACTCTCCTCTTTCTTTAAATGAACAATTTATTAGCATTTACAAGATATTGAAGATCTGCAGATCTATATCAAAATAGATTTAGTTTCAAATAGCAATGACAAGAAAATTATAATGTTTGGAAAAGATAGAAGTGTATTTCATTCTCATGATAAAACCAGTCCAAAAGTAGGCATTGCATAGGTCATATCATGACTCCATAGTATTACTGGGGACACAAGTTCCTATTTTTCTATTCTATCATTATAACATATGGCTTTCCTCTTCATGGTCATTTCATAGTAAAACAAAAAACAAAAAAAGGCTGATGCTGTTTGATTCCTACATTAGTGCTGGAGCTGAGAAGGAGGATAAATGATAGGGTGACAGAAGCAAGATGAAGTCTTTTTAAAGGGACCTTTCTAGAATCGGCACTACATATTACTACTTATACTACTTTGGCTGGTAATTGGTCACATGTTTATGCTTAGTTCCAAAGGTGTAAAAAATATAACTTTTAATCCTGGGTGGGTATGTCCCCAGCTAAAAACAATCCTTTTGTTGCTAAGGAGAAAGGACAGATTGGACATTGTGATGGGAAACTATCAATCTCGTCCAAAATTACCGTAAATCTAAAGTGTGGAATTAAATTACTATTGTGTTGATTGGCTCTGATTTTCCAACCTCCCTTTATTCATGCCTTCTGATAGTTTCTTTTCAATGCCTCGGGGCTGGACCATGTGAATTGTTTTGGCCAACAGGAGAATTACAAACTCGCCACAAGCAGAGGCTTAAAAAGTACTGTGTGTTTCCACTTCCTCTTTTGAACCCCTGTCATACCATGAGAACAAGCCGAGACAAGTCTCTTAGAAAAAGAGAGACCATGTGTTACAAGCCTTGTCATCTCAATGGAGGACGTCCTAGAAGTGTTAACCTTCAGACAACTGACATAGATAAATGAGCAAGCTCGGCTGAGACCAGCCACGCCTGGCCCAGATGGGCAGAAGGACCCAGCTGACTCATAGACTTAGAAGAAATCATAAATAGTTGTTTCAAGCCAGTAAGTTTTGGCCAGGGGGGTTGTTACATGGCACAACTAATTGTAGCTAACTGATATAAAACAGCTGTCTATGTTAACTCACTTTGCCAAACAAAGTAGCTGAGGCATGACTATGCAAAGTATTAAAATAAGCGCCTACTTGGGATATGCTTGAAAGCTGAGAAATAGTAAGAACAAGAGTAATTTTAAGGTAGAGAGATTGTGGTTGTCAACCATCTTCTTCTCTATGCCCTCATCCCATTCAGTACTCCTGTGTTCCTGTTGCTTAAGGCTGTTAAGCCAAGCCTCCATTTCCATAGATGATCTATAAATCCTATGCCCCATTTTATAAGATTTATTTGAATTTTACCTAGCCCTGTCTCTTGCAGTTCCCCACTCAGCACTCAGATTGGAGCCAACTCACCAATCAAATAAAATACTCTCTTCGGTTGAATGTTATCAAACCAAAGAGTTATCCACATATAATCATATGGTACAAGATTTAGGCAGTGATTTTTTCAAGCTACAATGTATTTCAGAATTGCCCAGGTCTTTGATCTGTATGTTAATCCTTTGCTGAATCTTAAAACACTGGAGTATTTTAAAGCATTTACATTTGCAAAATTTCCACAGGGAATTATGACGAATACTTAAATTTGAGAAACATTGCCCAAAAGAATGTTAATTTATACTGATATTTCCATTGTGAAATGACCAAAATGGAAGGATGGAACACTTTGTTGCACCTTAACTCATTTCAGAAAGACAGATCTCTATTTAATATACATATACCTAATATACGAATGCAAGCTTATTCTTTTAAAACAAAGATGATTCATTTTTATAGGATTTTTTTTTTACCTTGACAACTGGATAATGTCAGAGTGATTTTACTTTCAAGTAAATCCATCTAACAACAGTGTCTTAAACAAATAAGGATTTGCTTTTTTTTTTTCCTTCAAATAATAACGAGTCTGAAGATAGCTAGCTGCTGGCATCATGTTAACAGCTCAGCTATGTCAGAGTGACTCAGATTTGCTTAGCCCTTTACTTATGGTATGAGTTAGCTACTACAGATTTAGATATCATACTCACAGACTTTAAGGTAAAAGGAATGAAGCTCCAATGTACTCTCTCAACAAACAATTTCCAAGAAGCATCTGCTTATGTTTTATTTGTGCATAACTGTTTTAAAAAGCTATCTCTGGATGAAAAGCAGGCCGGGTGATATCATACAGTTCTCCTTGGGTTTTGTAACGATTGACGTACAGAAGGGGAATGAAGTGCTTAGCAGACTGCCTAATACATTGTAAACCTGCCAAAAAAAAGTGTTCTGAAACCTAAAACAAACAAGCAAAGCAACTGTGTTCAGGATTTTCAATTGTATAGTAGCAATACCTTCATTGTAGTATGTCAAAATTAAATAAGACCATTTCAGAGGGAAATTTATTGAGTTACTACTGTGTCAGGTATTATTCCTGGATTTGAGGACAAGTGAGAATAATACAGATATAGTTTCTCTGTTCTTAAAAATCACTTCTAGTAAGGGAAACATAATGAACAAACAAATGTCTTCAAAGACTAGTAACAGTATCAAAGAAACATAAGTAGGTTAAGTGGTAGAAAGTGGTTTGTGGTTGCCAGAGGGGGTGAGAGGCATTGCTTTAGCAAAGATGATAAAGGAAGATCTTTCTGAAGCAACACTAGCTCAGACTGATGATAAGTACAGCATTTTAAATAAGAGGTTTAGGGAAATGGTCTTGAGCAGAAACAAGGTTTGTGTGTTAGAACACATTTCTGCCAGTGGGGCTGAAAATCAATGCATAGAATGAAGAGTGAAGAGAGATCAGATGAGCTAGTATAAAAGGACCCTGTTTATTTTAGGGCATTAATTTGGAGTTAGTATAATGGAATATCATAGATTGATATTTTAATCAGTAGGGTTTATGATTCAATGATTTATTTTAAAAGATGACTATGGCTTCTATGTGGAAGACAGAATGAAGGGCTATCGTAGGGCAGAGAGACCAACAGAAAGCTTCTATGTTGTTCCAGGTAAGAAATACAAATGTCTTTTAGTGCAATGGTGGCAATAAAGATAACTGATCAGATTCAGGATATATTTTGAAGGTACATTCTCTTGGATATGCAGATTCATTAACTGTCCAATATGAGTGAAATAGATGAGTCCAAAATTATTTCTAAGTTTTAAGACGGAGCAGTGAGTAAAAAGATACACCATTAACTGAGATGGGTGAAGCTTGCAGAAGAGTCATTTGGGGGCAGGTACGTGGATTAATAATAGTTCTGTTCTTACACCAAAATAATTTGACATGCATATTAGTCTCTCAAAAGCACACATAAAATAAAACATTTGGATGAATGACTATGTAGTTCAAGACAGAGTTTTAGACTGGAGGTATACATTGAGTCTCACTAGCTTTTACGTATTACTTGATGATACAAAATATCAAGGGAGAAAATGTAAATAGAGATGAAAGAACAACAGAGGACATAACCCTGGAGCACACATTTTATGAAGGAGTCAGAGGGGTAAGAGATAAGGAGGGATCATGAGAAGGAGCATGCAGTGAGATAGAAGAATGTTTGGGTCATGAAAATTAAGAAAAAATATTTCTAGAGCAAAGGAATCAAATAATCAACCTCTAACTTAGTATATGAGTTTTGGTAAGATGAGGAAAGACTATTAACCATGCGTTCTGACATATAATAACTATTTCACTGGTGGTCTAGATGAGAGATATTTTGGTGAGATATTAGGGCTAAATGTCCAATTGAGTGGCCTGGAGAGCGACTGAGTGACCAGCAAGAGGACACAGGGAGGGTAGGCGATATGCTGAAGAGATTTGTGTTGAAACACATTAGGGAACTGGGATCCTAGCTGGAGGGGTTGGGGGTCAAGCTTTCTCTGCCTGCCGCTGCTGCTCCTGCTGTTGCTTTTTGTTTCTTAACATGCCTGCTGTCAAGCCATGCTGGTATGCCCATAGGAATTACCTATTGGGAGATAGTAATTGATGACATAAAAAGTGAAAGAAAATTAATGTAGCAATAAATGTCTCTTCACAAGATAATACTATGTAAACATAACACTGTTCTCATGTATTTTATAATCAATCTGTCCAGACCAGAAATACTTCACATAACAAAGTAAAATGATGACATAGGCTGAATTTCAGGATACGGCACAACTTTTAAGAACGACTTACCTCTATGTTGCTCCACAATTAATGACACGTGATTGCTAAAGATGAAGAATTTTCCCTAAGAGAGGTTAAAAAGACTACAGGAAAAAAAATGTTGTGTTTCAGCTGCTTTTTCAGAAGACAATTTATGGAGGATTAAAAAAGAATGAAAAAAGTCATGAAATGTTGTCCACTTCTAAAATCGTGCTCAGGAACACAAAAGTGAAAAGGAATCTGTTGAGATGGTCTTAATCATTAACAACAGATAAGGGGTCAGCGGCTATAGAAAAATAGGCAGAGCTTCACAATTGCAGATGAGGTTCTTTTTGACGTCTGTAGTATGAAACTGAATATGAGGACCCAAAGGAGGTCAACTCCAGTGAATCCTATAAAAATAAAATGAAAAGGAAATGAAACTTCTTGGAGCCACCCTCACTGGAAAACACACAAAAATCAAACTTTAAAGCACTTTTCACAATGTAAATGACAGAAATGGTCTCATATGAGTTATTGTATAATAAACTCAATGACTTTAAAAGATGGGTTGTTTCAGTGTTTGCCCAGCCCTTTATCCAATTTTGAATTATTAATACCCCAAATTCCCTGTGCACAGCTATTATGCTGCAGGGGCTGCCATTTTACTAGTGGTACATCTTTATCACCAAACTAACGAACCATGGCACAGGTGCTGTTTGGGATGTTTGCTCTAATGCCTTCTCTATGGTTTCTAGTTAAAGGCAACTAAATTATCTCAGCAGATTTTGTCTTCATTTAGGTATATTGTTGGGCCACTGAAGATATTTGAGAAGAATGTTGAAAAATGGTTCCCAAAATTCTGTTAAGACCAATTTTGCTGATAATTATATTTCCAAGTACACAAAGAAGGTTTCTCAGGAGTGAATTCTGTTTTTCATAACATTTTTAGACTTATACAATGCTTTTAGATCTCTGTACCCCTAAAAGTACTTTCACATGTGGACTGACTTAGGACTTCTCAGGAAAGTGGGTAAGATGGCCATATTCACCTGCATTTTATAAGCCAGAAGCTTCTTCAGAGTGGAGAATACTTAAATTCCATTAGCCAAGGAAAGCTCTGAGGATGGCCTGTAGAGATCTGCTGTTCCAGTTGGAGAACTGCCTGTACCAGGCCACATCTGAACTCTTTTAAAGCATATTCTTTGGTGAAATGACTTCAACTATTAGGGATCAAGAATTTTAGCCAAACATTCTTACACACGCACATACATTGACCTGGCAGACATACGACAGGAAGGGGACAAAATATAAACTCATAGAACAGCTACATAGTTTGCAAATTATGCAAGACCATACATTTGCCTATAGGAGATAGGGGAAATACTAGTTACTTTAAAATGTTCTCAAAGATCACATTTTCTTAAAATAAATTAGGCTTTTAACGTTACAATTTTTTTCTTCAACACAACAATGAAAAGCTACTGCTGTTGCTTCTCAAGAAAAAGAGAAAGAAAAATAAAAAAATTTGGAAGAGAAATTTTGCCTTTATTTAGGTATATTTGAGGTATTTTTAATTCTGAGCTTGTCTTGTGATGATCATGAATAAAATAAATTTCTGATTATTTTTCTCCATAATCCCAACTTTCTTCTCTTTACTTAATTACAACTAGCTATACTTTTCACTTTCTTTTGCATGAGTAAAAGGGAGAAATTAGGACACCCTAAAATATGGTTTCTTAAATCAATGTTTTAACAAATTTGTCCATAGACACATAGCTTTAAAAAGATCTCAGATTTATTTTTAAAAGTTTACTGTATGTTTTAGGCCCTAAGAACAAAGTTTCAGAAGCAGAACTGGCCAGGTGTGGTGTCGTACACTTGTAATCCTAGCACTTTGGGAAGCTGAGGCAAGAGAATTGCTTGGGTCCAGGAGTTTGGGACCAGCCTGAGCAACATAGCAAGACCTCCATCTCTACAAAAAATACAAACTGTAGCCATGGTAGAGTGCATCTGTAATCCCAGTTACTTGGGAGGCTGAGGCAGGAGTATGGCTTGGGCCAGGGAGTTTGAGATTGTGGTGAGCTATAATGATGCCACTGTATTCCAGCCCAAACAATAGAGTGAGAACTTGTCTCAAAAGAAGAAGAAGAAGAAGAAGAAGAAGAAGAAGAAGAAGAAGAAGAAGAAGAAGAAGAAGAAGAAGAAGAAGAAGAAGAAGAAGAAGGAGAAGAAGAAGAAAGAGGAGGAGGAGGAGGAGGAAGAGGAGGAGGAGGAGGAAGAGGAGGAGGAGGAGGAAGAGGAGGAAGAGGAGGAAGAGGAGGAGGAGGAGGAGGACAGAGTAGAAATAGTGCATTTCACACTCATTTAAAAATATTTACCTCAGAAACAATTCCTCAATTCCTTGTCCTCTTTCGCTACAGTTGGTGTGTGTGTGTAACATAGAGCCCAATGGTGACAAATTTTTCTTTTGTAGTCTTTCAACTGGCTACAAAGTAGCCAGATGAATGATCTGGTGTCAGTTTTCTGCTCTTATTTCTGAAGTTGGTACCCCCAGTTGGGCGGCTCATGTTAAGTCTCCACTGGCTTCAAGCACTGTATTCAGGATTGTACCTTAGTACCAACTACTACTTAAAAGCTCTTTTGCCCAGAAAAACTTTATTTGCCAATACAGTTATAATGCTATCATTTCTGGCAAATAGTGCCAGTTGGAGGAGTTCAGGGACTGCATCATTTCTCTGGCAGCAGCCATCCTCTGTGTCTACACAGCGTGTACTACTGCTGCTGCATTCTGGACGAGGACTCCTGTGGAAGAGGGAAGGGTGCCAAAGTCCGAACAGTACAATGTGGTCTGGCCAGTTCATGACATAAAGTCTTTTCAAATTGAATTAAAATTTATCTTATTTCAAAGCATTTTCACAGTTATATTATTTACACGGTGACTGTAGGATAAAGGTAAAGCAGACGGTATCATTCGCACTTTACAGATGGGACAAATGTGCAGCTCCTCATCTCAATTTCCTTGCTGATGCTAATGTCACCAGTGTTCTCTTAGGGAACCTTAGTGTTCCCTTGGAAGTTCATCTGCTTGTTACTTTTCAGTAGAATCTATTGGGCTCTCACTAGGATTCGTTCTTTGCCCCACATTTCTGGACAACATTCTAGACCACAAGTTCTTTCCACGTGCCTAGATTACTTCCATAACTTCCCTGATGTTCTCCCTAGCTATGTTCTCTTCTCCTTTTAGGTCGTATTCAGAAGTCAGACAATTATAGGGGATTGGTCAAGGAAAAAGAATGTTCTAGAGAAAGAGAATACCAGCACGGTGTGTTCTTGAGGAACAAGACATTTGGTACCACTGGAAACGGGAATAGAAGGTAAGGAGTTGTATGAAATGAGGCTAAAGAGGAAAGCAGGGAGCAGGTCATATAGACATTTATATTCCAAGCCAAGGAAAATTTATCCTGAAAGCAATCATGACATTTTAAGAGCTTTACATACAAAAATGTCACAATCCGATATGGATGCTCAAAAAGTAACACTCTGGTTATAAAGTGAAGAAAACATATTAGTGCTTAGGGAAACCAGTACAGTACGAAGAATAGGAGTTCCTTTGGAAGCCTGTGTCAGTAACCTAGCCACTTCATTATGGTACTCTGCATTAAAACATTGGCAATGGGGTAAATAAAGGTGGATTGCTTTAAAAATATACAGCAAGGAGACTTAAAATATATGGTTAACGATAGGAAGTGACTATTGAAGAAATTAATAATAATTCACTAACTCTGACTTGAGAACTAGTTTATTATTTTTTTCCCCTAAATTGATAACACCAGGAGTTAAATTGCTCTTTGGAAATAAGTTTGAAGCATTTGGGTACAATCAAATGGGGATGTCTCGTTGGCAGTTTAATCAATACATGACTGAGGTTGTCAAGAAATATATAAATTTAGGCATCATCAGTATAAATGGAGCAGCTGTTGCATGAATACATAGATCTTTATAAAAGAATATTGGGTAAGTATGATACTGAAAAGTGTGCTGTTTATCACTACTCTGGGCATCGGGTTAGGATTAAACATATCAAGTAGCTCTCTATCTGGAACAGGTAGCTTTAATTTATTAAAATAAGAAAAAAGGTGATATGGTCATATACTTACTATGAACAAGGCAGGAACTATTTTAAATCATTTGCTTTTTATGTCATTTATTCTATCTAGTAGTCCCTATTTTACAGTAATTTAAATACATAAAATAAAGGAACCTCATTTACTTAGAAATCCAGGGATGGAGCTAAATTAACCATAAAGTTTCCTGAAACAATGTGATTGATTTACATTTCTTAATGATTACTACATATCTAGTATCACACCAGATATTGGACACCTAAGTCCGTATTTTAATGATTTATGTTAAGCTACACTGTATACCCAATATAAGGAATGGTATTATTAAATATAAATATAGACACATATATGAGCAGATATTCAAAGTAAGCTATAATTCACAGGCACCTAACCTCAGTGTATGTTCAGACCTCTGTACTGAGAATCACATGGCAAGGAGTGACATCCACCTGTTCCTGTTGCCCCTGAACCCCTCTCCAGTAAAAGCCTGACCTGGTGGTATATGAAAAGTTAATTCTCCAATAGTGAGCAAGGTTTATAAAGACCTTGTTGCTTTCATGCTGTATCTCCTGTTTGAATGAATCTTGAGACTAACATTTCTGATTTCCTTCCTATCTATATCTCATTTTGAAGACAATACTATTCAAATGGTCCTTTCAAAATTTAAGAACTGTATTCCCATGCCATTTCCTCACCAAGCTTGTTTAGTTGGGCCATCTGGTTCTTGTTCTAATTCTCTATGTCCCACTTGATAGGTGTTATCTTGCCCAGGCTGGGATATTCTCTAAGTATCGCCTCATTTGAACTGTCATCTACTCTGACTCCACACTTTATTCTAAGAATTATTTGTTCTGTACTCATCTTTTCTCCTTTGGATTGCTGCCCTCACAAAGGCTGGAGAGACTTGTTATTGGACTGCTGGGCCTTCTGTGTTTTGGTGTGTTTTTTTAGTCTCTGGGGTAATCCTTTGCCTCTCTCTGCTCTGAGATCCATTTCCCACTTTTTCCCTGTTTTGTGCTGTGTCAGTGAAGTCTGATCTCTCAAACTATATTTTTCTGGCTTCTGATTAGTTTTAACTAGTAAATGGGCAGTGTGAGTGATGCGTTGTAAATGGGGAGGAAGGGACAATCCAGAGTGTTGCTTCCCCTCATTGCTCTGGGCAGCAGTTCCAACAGTGGTTGCGTCTTTCACCATGAGTCCCACTTTTACACGATGTGCTGGCTCTGGGTGTCTGTCATCCCCCCCTTATTTAACTCTCTAGTGCTAGGAGTGTTACCAGCTCTCTTCTGTTATTAATCTGTGGGTGGTTTCACTGTCCTCTGACTTCAGCATTTCCAATGCTCTTATAGCTATTTTTTGTGTTAAATGTCTTCCATCAAACTACCAGGTCTGAATTATTTTCCTGACCAATCCAAGATCTGTACATCCTTTCGTCTTCCAGCTGAATTTGAACTGAATATGGATATAATAATGATAATCTAAAAATAAAAATACTAAAAATAAAAATGTTTTCCCTACGATCTGGTCTTGATCTTGTCTTTTTTCCCCCATTCTTCTTGATTTTCCTTAAAGATTTTTTTTTCTTCCTGTTTCTTTCTTCCTGATTACTTTCTGAGACTTCTGTTACTGCCTCTCAGACTTCCCTTACCGTTTCCCTTACTTTCTTATTGTTTTGTTTGTTGCCATATTTTATACCTTTCTGTATTAGAAGTATTACTGTTTATATCATATCTAATATATTTGCCAAAATTCTTCAGGCTTTTTAATAAAAAGCTAGAATTGTATGTTCAGTTTTCCATAATAGAAGTCAATTTTATCTTGAGTTCAAATCATTTAATGTGGAAAACATGACTTTTCTTTTGTTTTCATGGCCTTTTCTGCAAAATTGTTAGCTATAGCTGTCAGCAAACACTCGAAAATCCAGGAGTAGCTTTCGGACTTCTGCTAAACGGTGGACTTTATTAGCCTTCTTGACTTTTGTAAGGAAAATAGGCATTTCCAGGCAGCAAGTCTTGATTTGTCATACTTGCACCTAGTCATACACATACACGTGCACACACACAACAGCACAACAAAACAAAATTTTTCTCTATTTTTTGTTTTGCATCATTAATAATTCTCTCTGGAGCTACATTTGTAACCATTTCAGCATGTCTACATATACAGGCTGTAAGAACATCTATTACATCCTGTATCTTAATGAAATTTTGTTTCTTTTTCCTAATAAATAATGAACATTTTGAATATCCTTTGTCTTCATCACGTTTGAGTGTCTGACAGCCTTTTCATAAATACTTTGCATATAAGTGCTAATAATTGTTAGTTGAATTGAAATAAATATAAAAACACTTAAAGGTAAAAACATTTAAAAATCAGAAGTAATCTCTTGACTCTTTAAAATATTGTTAGCTAAATTATTTTCATATTTATTTGCTAGCATTCACTACTATTACAAGCATGCTATTTCCTAGCATTATAGGATAGGTAATGCTCTATGATAGATGATGCTTTAAATTTAACATATACTTCCATAACACTCTGCTTGGAAAAAAAAATTGCAGCCCAGATTCCATAAGATTACGATGAGAAAACTTCCAGTACAAAGCCTGACACATGTCAGGAGATCAACAAATGGATGCTAGTTGAAGAAATGAATTACCAATTACTAAGATTAAATCTATTTCATTTTTATAGCCTCTATTTTATTCATATCGTTAGCCCTTAGAATTCATGGGACCAAGTATTTTCTCAGTATGCTTTTAAAAAGTGAATTAATGGATAATTTTTAGAATGTGATTTTTTGGCTGCTTTGATTTTTTTGGAGCCTAAATATAAATTTTATTTGTGGATGAATGGAAAATGCTATACTATGCGCTAGGAAGTATTTTGGGGAATCCTACCTTTAAATAGGGTATTTTACAATAGGATTATTTATTATGGTGTTAATAGATGGCTCATGATAAAATTCTTGTCCTTGGAGCACAGGTAAAATCCCAGCACATCCAACAGTTATCTTACCTTTTACACACAGTTTATTGTGACTGTTCAAAAGCAGAAGAGTCATCCTATTTGTCTGTGTTTTAGAGCTTCAAACCTCACCACATTGCACCAATGGTACACTGTCCTCAGAACATATTACAGTGCCAGAAATATAGTTGTTTATTAAATAAATGTTTACTAAATGAATGAATAATTTAATAAGAAAATAGATGCATACAATTCCTCTGAAAAGCAGGGGAATGAAGCAGCCAGTAGTACTTCCAGGAAGCAACTGAGAAACACCCTTTGGCACCCTGTATCAAATCATTGTAACATTAGTCTTTCTTGACGCTTAAGAAATAAAATTTAGGGTCAAGTAAGCCTAGCTCAAGCCAACTACGTACTTCATTCCCTAGGCCACTGATTGCCTCACTAAAATCTCTCTTTGCTGCATATGTGAAAGCAATTATTATTTAAAATGCAAGAAAGAAAAACATTTTAGAAAATTGTTTTGATCATTATTAAAAATTGCAATGTCAAGGTGTGGATTATCACCATTAAAACCTATGTTTTTACATAATTTGAATTCCATCACATATAGTCATAAATACATTTAACAAATCACATCTGTAATTGTGTCACTCCTGCCTCCCCATCATGAACTATCTCTGCATCTGAACCAATTTAATGTTCTTAATAGTTGCTTTCTTACAATGGGGCAAGGTTACCAGGTCCCATAAAAATATCTGACTTTCTTGTGCCCATAGACCCTAAGGGAAACTCTCCAGGTCTTGCCTCCTACTCACCTTTGTAAATTTCATTGCTACTTTATTTTCTGATTACTGTCCAATTTCTTGCCCCTACTTCAGTTCCTTCAGACCAGAATAAGTTGATGCTTTGTTCAGACCATAAGTCCTTGGCTGTGCTCCAACCTTGGGTACTGTCTTTCAGATTTTCCTGGTCGTGTGATTTCCAGCTCTAGAGTTAGTTTAGTGCTACATTTACGCTGTGTCCATCCCTGGCCCTTAGAACCTCAAACCTCATCCAAGAAAGCCCAGGGCTCCTTTTCTTCCCCAGGAGGAATGTTCAAACAGATAAATCATCTCATTCTTCTGTAAACAATGATATATGTGCTTATAAGGATAAGGACATTCTTTTCTCACTTTTCTCACTTGAAATCATTCTTCTCCGTACTTCACTGGTCTAGTTCTCACTAATTGCTCAAAACTTATCTCAGCCTTCTACTCAATTAGGAAGCTGCCTCTACATGAATTTATTTGTAGCTGACCATTTCAGGCTCACTTTGTCTGTGCTTCCCTTTTGTCCCTT
Organism: Lepilemur ruficaudatus; assembly: GCA_963574885.1. Classification (NCBI taxonomy): domain Eukaryota; kingdom Metazoa; phylum Chordata; class Mammalia; order Primates; family Lepilemuridae; genus Lepilemur; species Lepilemur ruficaudatus. The sequence goes on along the minus strand of CAUYRT010102965.1, from coordinate 18,627 downwards.
ATCTCTTCTTGTCTCATATTTTAATATCTTTTAAAGTATGAATATACTTTATTCACAAGAAATCTGTGACTGATTCTTTTGTTTTTGAGGGCTCTTGGGGGCTATATTACACAGTTCTTTGTGTCTCTTACTATATTTATAAAATGCTTTGCACATAAATGATCCATAGAATGATATACAATGTCAATTTAAATGTTTAGGTATTTTTGAACAATTATTCTCAATATTAGGTTATAAATCATATCATGATTTACTATCTTACGTAATCTTTGAATAGCTCTCTAGGAAAGATGACAAACTCATATCAGCTCTATCCTTCCTATAGAGTTATAAAAATCTATAATATTTTAAATGTGTTTATATATAATTAATTATTATTTGATATATGCCATAGGTCCTTTCCCAGGTCCTTGGAAAGTAGACTTTGAGAGGTGGATATTTGGATGCAGGGACTATATAGGGGAGTATTCAGAGAAGTGTAACTGAATTCATGTGATATAAGTGGGATTGGACAGTATAGAAGTTGAACTGCAATGCAAGTTCAAAGGAAGCCTCAGAAATCCATGGGGAGCTCTGAAACTGGGATTACTATTCAGAGTTATTTTAACTTGAAGCATGCGGGCCTTACACTGCAGCATTAACCATCCACGCTGTCAAGAAAACTCTTTGAGAGTGTGGTAGTTCTCTTCAGGTAAAGGCATTACCTGAAGAAGAACTCAGGTTTTATTTAATAGTGGCCTGGCAGAGAAGGAAAAATTACCATGGTCCAGAAAAAGGAATCTAGGCTACATAGCAAGCATTGACAATAGCCAATCACTGTTAAATCTAGAATAATTTTCATCAATTTTTTCCTATTCTGAGTAAACTTAAAATCATAGAATGACATAGCACAAATGAATCTTAGAGATTACTTAATGCATGTTCTCATTTGATTAATGCATTAATGTTAAATATCTTGCGAAGGCTATAAAATATTATATGCAGGGTTCGAATAAAAACTATGTAGACTTCTTGACCTCTCCACTCTTAGAAACTATTATTCTCTATTTTCCACTTCACTAACACAGAACAGTTTTGAAATGTAGGTTTTAGTGAGAGACTTGAGTTTAAAATGAGCCTGTACTATTTACTAGAGGGAGTATATAGTTGGTATTTAATAAATGCTTTCTGAATGAATAAGTAATATAATAAAAGAATAGACACATATAATTGCCCTGAAAAGCAGTGGGGATGAAACATCCAGCAGTACTGGCTATATGAGCCTCAATTTCCTTCTAAGTGTAAGTGGAGAGAGATATCAACCTTGTTTTATGATTCAATGAATTAATATAAGCTAAGTGATTTGCATAATGCCCATCATGTGGTCAATGCTCATTCAACTGAAGTTGGCAATTCCAAAGTTTTCTTTATGAACGGACCATGAATTAACTGGGAAAGTGATCTTTACAGCCCCGGTTTTACAGCATGAGACTTAATTGTTAGTTTAAATTGGCAACTCTGCAAGATCAGGCATCTATGGCCCCATAATGACCACATTCATAACGAAATAATCTGGCCTTACTCTTCCTAGCCAACTTTAAGTTTATAACTCCCTTATAAACTTAATACTTAATTACAAACCAATACATTGTCTATTGTATTGGTCATAATCTTTTCACTGCCCTGTGCTTGTCATATCAGTTTCTCCTTCCTGCCTTGATGTATGATGTTCCAGACTATTCTATTCCAAGAAATGAACTGTCACCTCTTCTCCATAAAACCACATCATAAATGCCCTCTATCCCATTTTTGTGTGTTACTTCATTCCCTAGACTTTTACTACCTGTGAAGTCTTTTTGCATTACTAATATGTGTCATCTTATTTTTTAAATCAGAGTTTTGGGGGTAATTTAAATTAAAATTAAAATTCTACTTTTAATTGTGCCATTTGATAAACTTTGACAAATACACACTTACCTTTTATCAACACTACCATCGAGATGGAGAATATTTCCGTTACCACAAAAAGTTCCCTTAGGACCCTTCATAGCCCACATTATCTTCTCCCACCTTCAATACCTAGCAGCCTCTAACGTTTTCTGTGTCCATAGGTTTGCCTTATTTAGATGTCACTTAAATGGAATCATATATTAATAATACAATATGTGTTTTCTGGAACAATGCCTTTGAGCTGTCCATATTGTTGTGCGTATCAGTAATTCACTTTTTTAAATGGCTAAGTAGTATTCCACTAAACGGAAATACCATAAGTGTGTGTTTATACATTTACCGAGTTGATGGATGCTTGGTTTGGTTCTACTTTTTGGCTATTATGAATAAAGTTTACATATTCACATTGAAATCTCTGTGTGGAAAAATGTTCCCATCTTTCTTTGGTAATAACTGTAAGGGGGAGTGTGACATTATAAATTAGGTATATGTTTAACATTATATAGAAATGCCAATAATTTTTACAAAATGCCTGTACCATTTTACATTACCACAAAGAATGCATGAATGTTTCAGTTGTATCACATCTTCACTAATCTTGGTATTGTCAGTAATTTTTTTTAACTTTAGATATCCAATTGGCATATAGTGACATGTCATTGTGGTTTTAATAATTTGCATTTCCTGATGTGTAAGAATGTTGAGCATCTTTTTCCATCCCCTATATTCTTTGGTGAGGTGTCTATTTAAATCTTTTGCTCATTTATAAAAATTGTGCTGTTTAATCTTCATATTACTAATTCCCAAGAATATTTATATATTCCAAATATGCCTGTGTTATATAGGTGCTTTGCTAATATGTTCTCCTAGTCTATAGCTTGTCTTTTCATTGTATTAACAGTGTATTTTGGGGAGCAGAAGTTTTTAATTTCGATGAAATATAATTTATCTTTTTTTTTCATTTTTAAGTTATGTTCTTTGTGTTCTGTTTAAGAAATCTTTGCCTAATCAAAAGTCACAGAAGTTTTCTCCCACGTTTTATTTTAGAAGTATGACAGTTTTAGCTCTTAGATTTTTAAGTCTATGACCCATTTAGAGTTATTTCTTACACAAGGTGTGAGGTAAGGGCTGATGTTAATTTTTTTTTTGCATATGATCTTCAATTGTTTTAGCACTATTCGCTGCAAAGACCATTCTTCCCTCTTTTAATTACCTTGGCACCTTTTTTTGCAAATTCATAGAATGTATATGTATAGGTGTTTACCTTTCATTTTTGATTAGTGGAAAGATCATAATTTTTGAATTACACAAGGTTTTAAATCTTGTCTCTGTTATTTTTCAGTTGTGTTTTCTAAGACCATTTATCATGAATCAGTGCTATGATCCAGAAAAAGCAAGTACAATATTTAAGTTTTGAGGATTCTTTAAGAAATCTGTGAAATAAATAAGATATATTAAAGTTTTCATATCTATCAGATACTCCAAATTGGAGCTTTTGTCTGTTCTTAACAATTTGTTAACCTTCCTTTCCTAGATACATTGGTAGGCTCTTAAGCTCAGGGGCTATTTTTTTCTGCCTCCTCAACATGAGCCACAATCTCCAGCATAGAAGTTGTATTCTTTGGTGGATGAGACACAGAGGGGTTTTGAATCCTCAAAGAAGGGAATAAAGACCATGATCACTGGCTGTGTAATTCTTAAACTAATCCAGGCTCAGGAAAGGTCAAGAATGTTGGGATAGGACTACACTCTTGGTCATGTACAGGGTGCTTTGTGTTACTCTCATCTCTTCTTTGTTCAGCAGGATAAGAAATCAAACATGAATCCTCTTGGTTTAGACCAAAGATTTGATGGCATTTTGTTCCTTATAAGCCGCTCTATTATTTTAAAGAGTCACTTATCTCCATTCCCATTGCCTAAAATTAAATATTTAGTTAAAATGTACAAAGTTCTCATCTATGAATCAAGAAAAGCTGCTGATTGCTAAGACAGGGTTTTATGTTAACAGAGTCAAGAGTATATCGCTCTCAAAGAATTTGTCATTTAAACTAGTTGCAGCTATGTTTCAAGGATAGATTGTAGAACTGAAAGTCAAATTAGTTCAGCGTAAATTCCTCTTCTGGCTTTACATAGAAAGCGAGTTGTTGAACAGCCTTAACCGTCAACTTTATTATCCATAAATTGTAGCTAATTTCACCTTAAAAGGCCTTTGCAACTCTGAATGAGATAACAAATGTGAAAGCACTTTGTAGTCACTAACGTCCTATACAAATATAAGTCCTTGTTATTACTAAGACTCAAAGCCAACTTTAGAAAAGGATATGTTATTTGTTGGTCAATGAAAATGACCCCTGGAGACTCTCTTCCCCAAATCAACCCACATTCTATTAAACTGTAATACTACTTGTCATTTCACCATGTGCAATGCATTGCTTTATGTTAAGTAAGCCTTCTCAGGTTTTCATTTAAAATGGAAATGCCTCTGAGAAGAGAAGAGCAACAATTAAAGTCAGAGCTTGGAGTGAATAGGTCTCAAGGACGTTATGCTAAATAACTGGCACCTAGGCAACATTTACGTATATCATTCCTTCCACTTTTTCTGATTAAGGGCTGTATAATGGAAAAAGCATGGAGCCCTAGAAGACTTGAAAAAAGTAGAAGAGTGATAAAACCCTGGACACTGGAAAAGAATATATTGGAGAGAGGGCAAAAAGAACAAGGGACTACTTTCCCAATTGGTCCAGAGTGAGCCCTGTAAATAGCAGACATTAAGGATATATTGTATCCAGTTGACATAAAGAACTACATATATTTAAGTGTATAGTTTGAGGAGTTTTGAGATATATAGACTCCCATGAAACCGTCACAGCAATCAAGACATCGAACAAATCTGTCACCCCCTTTCAAATTTCATCTCTCCTACCCTGTCCCACTCCCTTCTTCCCAAGCAACCACTGATCTGCTTTCTTGTCATTCTACGTTAGTTTGCAGTTCCTGGAATTTTATGCAAATGAAATTAAATAGTATATATCTTGTACATATCTTTTTAAAAATCTGACCTCTGTACTCTGCATAGTTATTTTGACATTGATTCATGTTACGTAGTATATCAACAGTTAATTCCTCTTTATTGCTGAATAGTATTCCACTGTGTGGATACCATGCTTGTCCTTTCACTTGTTCATGGACGTTCAGAAGTTTCCAGTCCTTAGTTATTATTAGTACAGCTGCTATGGACATAAGTATACAAGTCTTTGTTTGGGTAGCTGCTTTCATTTATCAGGGAATTACCTAGGGGTGAAATGACTGAGTCATATGTTCGGCATACATTTAATTTTATAAGAAACTACCAACTGTTTGCCAAGTGGTCACACCATTTTCCTTTCCCACCAACAGTTTGTTAACATTCCAGTTCTTTCACATCCTTTCCAACATTTGGTATAGTCAGTGTTTATAATTTTAACCCATTCTAACAGGTGGGTAGAGATATCATTGTGATTTTGATTTACATTTCACAAATGACTAACAATATTAAGAATCATTTCATGCACTTATTTGTAAATTACATAAATCTTTGGTGAAGTGTGTTTAAAATTGTTGCTATTTCATTGTTATTGCTTTGTTTTATCATTGAATTTTGAGAGTGCTTTTTGTATTCTGCATACAAGTCTGTTATTGTTTATATGTTTTGCAAATATTTTCTCCCAGTCTGCAATTTGTCTTTTCCTTCTCTTTATATGACTATTGGATTTTTTTTTTCTGGATTCATTATTATATTCATTAATCAATGTTTGACTTTAAACCAATATATTATTTTGATTATTGTAGCTTTAAAATAAGTCTGGAAATCAGGTAGTATTAGTCCTTCAACACTTTCTTCTTTTTCAAAGTTATTATGGCCATCATAGGTTCTTTGTCTTTCCATAAATGTTTTTGATTGCTCTGTCAATTCAACAGCAGAAAGAGGAGAAGAAGTCTGGTGAGAATTTAATTGTGGTTTCTTTTAATACATAAATCAATTTGGGGGAAAGTGACATCTTAACAATGTTGAACCTTATGACCGAACTTTTTCACTGTTTTTGAGCAGTATGATTATGATGTGCCTTGGTTTAGTTCTCTGTTTCTTGTACTTGAGGTTCATTGAGTTTCTTATATCTTTGAGCTAATAATTTTTATGAAATATGGAAAATTTGGGGCATTATTCTTTCAAATATATATTCTCTACCTCACCCCTTTCAGGTACTCCAGTTTCATATATATTAAGCCACTTGAAATTTCTCTGAAACTTGCTTATGCTTTATTTATCTTTTTTATAATTCTCTTTCTTATTTTTCATTATGGATAGTTGCTATTTTTATGTCTCCAAGTTCACTTGTCCTTTCTTCTGCAATGTCTGATTTATCCTTGATTCCACCTGGTTTACTATTCATCTTATGAATTCTAATGTTCATTTCTAGATTTTCAGTTTGTTTCTGTTTTGTATCTTCCACACCTTTGTTTAATTTTTGAACACATGGGAGTAGGGGTATAATAACATTTTAATATCCATATCTGCTAATTCTAACACTTATGTCTGTTCTTGGTCATTCCACTGATTTATTCTTCTCCTTATTGTGAGGTGAATTTTTCTGCTTCTTTGTATTCATGTTATTATTATTTTTTTTTTAGTTGGATGTCAGATATTGTGAATTTCACCTTTTTGTGGCTAGATATTTTTATATTTCTGTAAACAATCTTGAGCTTTGTTCAGGATGCAGCTAGGTTACTTAGACACAGTGTCTAACTAAAAATTTAGATCTTACATTTAAGATTTATTAAGGGCAGAAGATTTCTAAGAGTAGTGCTCAGTCCAGGGCTAATTATTTCCCACCATAGAGTTGCCATTCCTCTGCATACTCCATTCGATGTCCTGTGACTTATGACTTTTTTTAATCTTGTTGATGGGAGCAGACACTATCCCTAGATCTTTCATAGCATTGGTTACATTTACTTCTAATCCTTTTGAATGGGTCTTTCCTTCACCTCAGGTGGTTTCCTTGTGAACATGTGCTGAACAATATCCAGCTGAACGCTGTTGATTTCAGGAGACGACGTTCACCCCAGTTCCCCAGAGTTACCCTCTTGTACAATTCTCTCCTTTCTGGTACTCTGCTATGTGAAATCTAGTTTTCTTATTTTCCCCAGACTCTTAACTGAATTTTTGCACCTGACAGTTCAACATACTCTTTTTGTTTTCCCCATCACAACCTGGAAATTCTCTCAAGGCAGTGAGCTGTGTCAATGTTAAGGTTTACCTCATTTTCTTTGCCTCTCTCAGAGATCACTCTACTTTAGGGATTGATGTCTGATGTCTTGTAAACCATTCTTTCATATTTTTTAAAAACATTGTGGTTGTTTCAGGTGCAGAAGAAATCTGTTCCTTGTTGCATTCTCTTGTGTGGAAGCCAAGGTTCACAGACTATATTAATTAGGTAACTCTAATTATAGCAAATAAACCCCAACTTCTCTTAAAAAACTAGTTTACTTCTTTTTATGCAATCCATCGTGGTTCTTGTCTGCTAAGCGGATTGTACTTCTTGATATGGTAATTTGGGGGCCTGGGATCTTTCCAGAGAATGTCTCTATCATGACCTAGGTCCCAAAAGTTTTTTATAACCAGCCAGTGGGCAGGAAAAGTGAATAAGAAAGGGACATTGTTTCTTAATTACCTAGGCCTGGAAGTGACATGCTTCTCACTTTTCATTGGTAAGGACTTTCAGGTCCCATCTAGATGCAACAGGGAGTAGAAACTTGCCATAAAGTGATTAGGAACCATTTTGCCAAAAATTCACTAAAGAAAAAAATGTTACTTGTACCCATTTAATACTTGGAACAAATGCTTATTTCTGTCTGCTTTGTCCTGTCCATGTTATTTAAAGTATATGTCATTAATGTCTTCCACTTCTCCAATGTATAGTTGTAGGAACTGAGGCTCTGTGAAGAGGTTTCCTTAAGTTGACTTAGCTAATGTCAGGCTTATATAGAACAAAAGCAATGACTTGTGAAACCAGTCCAGACATTGTTCTTTCATGTCATGCTATTCTCATTGGATCCTGGGGAATTCAATCAGATTTAATTATTTGTATCAAAACTAATTCCTTTCCCTCCAAAAAGTACTTGAGATGGGCTTGCATAAAAATTTTAAGAAACTAAAAATCATAAAATTATCATATGTTTTGTTTCTAATTGTTCTTGACTAATTTGGGGAGGGAAGTAGCTGAGTAAAGTATATATACTGATTTCAGGTATTATAAACATTTTTTGTAAATTCTGAAAATGCTAGAATCATATTATTTATGTCTATCTTCTTGGTACTTAGCACAGTGCTTCAAACAAAATAAACAATTTATTCTGGTTTGAACACCTATTATTAAGACTGGTATTGGTTCAGAGGAAAAATCAAAAGTAGACATAAGTAAACATTTGTTGCTGGAGTTGAATGGGGGAAAGTTACATTTTTTTCTTCAGTGCATTTTGAGCAAAATAGTTCCTAATCACTTTATGTCCGAGTTTCTACTCCCAAGTATGTAGGTTGGATATAGACATTGAAAATTATTGCACTTAACAAATAGTTATTATGCCAATTAGAAATCTGTGCTTCTGTACATGCTCCAAAATGGTGTTGCTGAGTGAGAGGCTGTCTCTGTGCTGGTCCAAAAGTTCTTCTTTGGACCAAAAGTCACTTGGCCAGTGAGGTCACTTGAGAAGTCAACTTTCCTCTTCCCTGGCCAACTTCTTCTCCAGTTTAATAACATAGCATAGTTCCTGCTCTACTAGAGAGAAATACAATTCAATAACAATTCTGTAACCAAAGAAAATCATGATGCCAATCCAAGTTCTCAAGTGAGAGTGAGATGTACCAGCATGTCACCATGCCGGGATTTAGGGACAGTTGCATAATATATTTCATAACAACCAACAAACAAATCAATTGCCAACATCATTTAATTGTTAAAGCAGGCAAAACTCACCAGCTTGAACTTTATACAGCCTAAAAGTTCCCTTTCAACAGCCCAAATAACAGAAAGACAATGCCCTGAGCTATTATATGTTATAAGAAAGCCAACGTGTAAAAAAATGCTTTTATTTGTCCCATTAATCCTCTGATTCTCTACAGCCTTATGTAATATTTTTAAATGTGTATATACATTAAGTAATTAATATTTTACTTTTCTATTATTCTAAACAGTCTAGAATTATTTTTTAAAAATTATTATTCATTGCTTCTGATTGTATAGAAAAATGAGGTTCAGGAAAAGTAAATTCCTGAGACACATGCTAGTGGGCTAGACACACAAACTGTGGGGAAACTCAAGAGACCATCGTGGGCAGAGAGGAAACACAAGTGGACTGATCAGAGGGGAAAGGGCCGGGGTTTGTAGACAGAGATGGAAATAGCCTGGCTAGAGGCCTCGCCAATCACATGAGTAGACCTTCCCATCAGAAGCAGCCTTCCAAGATTGGAGAGATAGCCCTGAACTCCATACTAGTGGCTCCCCTTAGCAGCTGGATAAACAACCTCTGAGTCCCATAGAGGCTCACATACCCAGGCTCTGATACCCCAGCTATAATTTATCTTGCTCCTCTCCCCATCTCAGGGAGGAGCAGGGTCCAAGCAACCCCTGGGAGCTTCAAGGCCCCTCCTAAAGCATAGGGCATTTGTATACCCCTCATGGGGGACCAGAACTTACCACAGGCACAATAGATTACCTTGGTAACTGGCTCCTCCATGCAAACTATAATCAATGACAGTGGGAAGAACCCCATAGCTAAACATAGTGCCTTCCATCTCAAGGTATTGGGGAGCAATGGATTTGCACTCACAAGTGCAATCCATCACCTTGGAGCTTTAGCTGGGGGATCAAACTCACCATATTGCATTGGGAAGAGGTGAAGACAACAGGTCAGAGGTAACCCAAGAGGTTCATCAATCCTGCTAAAACACTCCAAAAGCAATTCAGGACCAGTGTTCCTCTCCCTGGCATGGTCAGGGAATGATTCTTGGGGAATTGGAGACAGGGCAATAAACCAGCCCTAACACCTCCAGCTCTCAATCAAGAGGCCAGATGAGAAAGAATCAGTGAAAGAACTCTAGAAACATGGAAAATCAGAGTGAAAAAAGTCACCCACAAAAGAAATCAATAGCTCCTCAGCAACACATTTTAATTTAACAAAACAGTTAAAATGGCAGATGAAGATTTTTCAATATGGGTTGTAAGAAAGCTCGGTGAAATTCAAGAGAAAACAGAAACCCAAGACGAAGAAGCCACAAAAACAATGTAGAAAATGAAATAAAAATTCTCTAAAAAAATAGAACTATTAAGGAAAAACCAAACAGAAATTCTGGAAATGAAAAATGCATTCAAGGAATTATAAAACACAGTGGAAAGCCTTAAAAATAGGCTAGATTACACAGAAGAACGAATCTCGGAGCTTGGAGATAACACCTATGAGCTAAACAAATCAATCGAAGAGAAAGAACACAGAAGCGTGAGGCATGAATAAGGCATACCAGAAATGTGGGATTATGTAAAGAGGCCAAACATAATAATCATAGAAATTCATGAGGGTAAAGAAGAAGATACACAATAGTTGGAAAATCTATTCAAAGGAATAATCGAGGAAAATTCCCTGGCCTAGCTAGAAATCTAGATATCCAGGTACAAGAAACACACAGGACTCCTGGGAGATTCAATGTGAAAAGGCAATCACCACATCACATAATTATTACGCTGGGAAAAGTAAATATGAAAGAGGCACTTCTTCAAGCAGTAAGGTGAAAAGAGCAAGTAAACTACAAAGGAAAACCTATCAGAATAATTGCAGACTTCTCAGCTGAAATTTTATAAGCCAAAAGGGACTGGGAACCCATACTCAGGCTTCTAAAACAGAATAATGGCCTTTCTAAAATTATTTATCCTGCAAAACTAAGCTTCTTAAATGAGGGAGAAATAAAGACTTTCCCAAACAAGCAATAGCTGTTGGAATTTGCAAAGATGAGACCTACCCTGAAGGAAGTACTCAAACCTGCATTATACACTGACAAGTGCAATAAACACCCATCAGAGTAAAATCACCCAAAAGCTAAAGTCCAGAACCCAGATTCCACAATGGTTCAAGAGGTAAAACAAAACAATAAGAGTCTACCCAATGGGATGAACAAAAATCCACTCCAAGTATCAATTCCCTCAATAAGGGTGAATGTCTTGAATTGCTTACTGAAGAGACATAGGCTGGCTGAATGGATAAAAAAATATAAGCCAACTATCTCAGGAAATGCATCTAACCCACAAGGACTCATTCAGACGCAAGGTGAAGGGATGTAAAACGATATTCCAGGGAAATAGAAACCAAAAGAAAGCTGGCAAGGCCATTTTTATATCAGATAGCATAAACTTTAAAGCAACAAAAGTAAAGAAAGAAAAAGATGGTCACTATATAGTGGTGGAGGGAAAAATTCAATAAGAAGACTTAACAATACAAATATTTATGCACCCAACAACTGAGCACCCAGCTACATAAAGCAAATCCTGCTTGATCTAAACCAAAAGCTAAACAGCAACACCATAAAAGCTGGACACTTTCAACACCCCACTGACAGAACTGGATAGATACTCCAAACAGAAAATAAGCAAGGAAATAATGGACTTAAACAGGATTCTGGAACAAAGGGTCTAACAGATATCTACAGAACACTCTGCCTAAATAACATTGAATATACATTCTTCTCATCAGCTTATGGAACTTTCTCTAAAATCGGTCACATCCTAGGCCACAAAACAGATCTCAAAAAATTAAAAAAAAAAAAAAAAAATAGAAATTATACCATGTATCTTCTCAGACCGTGGTGGAATAAAATTAGAAATCAGTTCAAACAGAAACACTCATCTCTATATAAAGTCATAGAAATTAAACAAACTATTGCTGAATGATTGTTGGGTCAAGGAGGAGATTCAGATAGAAACCAAAAGATTCTTTGAACTAAATGATAATGGGGAAGTACTAATTGTAAAACTTTAAATGATAATAATTCTAAAAGAAAACATAGGAAAAATTCTTAAGTAAAAATTTTATAGACATAACACCAAATCCATGGTTGATAAAACAGAAAAAAACCACATACACACAGATAAATTGGGATTTTATTAAAATTAAAAGTGTCCGCTCTTTAAAAAATACTGTTAAGGAAATAAAAAGACTAAGCACAGACAAGGAGAAAATATGCACAAATCCAATATGTAATAAATTATTTTATCAAGAATATATAAATAACTTCAAAAAATGAATAAAAACAAACAACCCAATTAAAAATGGGCAAAAGACACAAATAGACTCCTATACAAAGAATATGTACAGATAATTAAGTGTGTGAAAAGATATTCAGTATCACTAGTCACTGGAGAAAAGCAAATTAAAACCACATTGGGTTACCATTAAACACATATTAGCAGGGCAAAAATTTAATACTGAACATATCAAATTTCTTCCACTTAATGAACAAAGATGTACTGAGCATCTTATATGAATCATTTCAAATACCGGTGATAATGAATAGGACAGAAGTGGTCCTGATAGGTTCAGGTCTTATGGAGAATATGGATTCTAAGAAGCCATTACTGCAAAAGTTGACATATGGTATGCTATGCTAAGTATAAGTTTTCCTAAGAACATAGACATAACCCATTAAAGATGATGTTCTCAATATCCAGTCCTAACCACGCAGGCCAGCAAATGCTCCAGGCTACCTATAAGTTTATTGGACAGTTTCTATATATTCAGATGGGTTTACACCTTAAGCCCCTGCATTTTCCTGCCTGTATGACCCGCAAAGCCTAAAATATCTGCTATCTGGACCTTTTCAGAAAAAAAACTAGCAAATCTCTTTAGAGAGATTGCAACTTCAGAGTTCCAGATCAGTCATATATTCAATAAATCTTTAAGAAGTTTCTACTATATCCCAGGTTCTTTGCAAGGTATTGAATCAAAAACTACTACTGAAACCGAATTATCTCTGCTCTCTCATTCTTTTTTCTGCTCATAATATCTGATTATTTTCCTCAACACACCACCGAAGCAGCTCCTGCCAAGATCATTGATGATAATTTAAATTCCCCGTACACTGGATAGTCTTTATCTTATTTGTTCTCTTGGCAAATCTTGAGCATATTGATACTTGCATATTGACTGGATGGATCCACATTATCAAAACTGTAAAGTCATCCTTCCACACCTCTTTTATTTCTTTCTCTTTTTTATTGCTACATAATAATTTTACACATTTATGGAGTATGTGTGATATTTGATACGTGCATACAGTGTGCCATGATCAAATAAGAGTAATTAGGATACCTATTGCCTCAAACATTTATCATTTCTTTGTGCTGGGTACATTTCAAATCTTCTCTTCCAGCTATTTTGAAGTATATAATAAATTATTGTTAATTACAGTCACCCTACTGTGCTATTGAACTTCCATACCTCCTTATATACAGTTTAAGCTCAATTTTCAAGAAACCAGAGATAATCCAGGAATACTTGCAAATTACTGGGAGTTCAGAAGGCATTTGCCAAGATGAAATAATGTAGGAGATGCTGGGCCCAGAGGAGGATGTTATTATAGAAATAGTCATTTGGACCAGAAAGAAAAGCAATTTTAAGGATCATTAGCATATAGATGGTAATCCAACCTATAGGAGTTAAAAAAAAAATGAAAAGCCTATGAGTTATTCAAGGAAATTAAAAATAGCCCAGAATATGACAGTTTGGTACTAGTCAATTCATGTCAACTAACTGATTTTTCCCCAAATGTTCACCACGTGCCAGGATAAGTACAGAATTTGAGCAAAGTAATGTAGTCAAAAATAAAGAGGGAAGAGGTGGAAAACCAACCCCAACACTTTATATTACTTAGCAAAAAGACCACAAAAAAATCAACAAGAAAAAACTGTAATGTGGGACTTCATGGAGTGAATTTACAAAATGCGTTTCCCATATTTTCAGCACATCTCTGTGACCATAAATTATTTAATGCATTGTCATTACATTTACATACACAGCCACCCAAGGAGTGTTTTTAATGCAAAATTTATTCAGAATATCATATTCCTTATCTGCATCATTGCTTACTGGTGACTACTCAAAAGTGGCATTTTTGCTTCCCTCAGGCCACTTTTCATACTTTAAATCTGATTCGGAACATGTCAAGAGTGGCTATATTTGTTGAATGATGACATGAATTTTTTTAAGTTTACCACATTCCCATTTATTTTTTACTCTTAAAATGTTGTTTTCCATAATAACAGAATCAGAGCAATGCTGCCCTGTGATGATCTTTCAATCAGATTGCTTCCATCTGTAACGAGTAATAAAACTGTCATTCTCTTAATTCTTCCTCTTCTCACATCTCTCTTTAAGACAGCAACGTTCATTAATAACAGGGGAAGCTATTAGGTGCAGGGGAGAAAGGAGGATGCGCTCAATCATATTTCCCCAACAATTAGGTGCACTGTTGGTGGACCGGGTTCTGAGAAGTATACAATTTCATAGGGAAAGCAGACTTGGGTATTTCTACTTAAACTTTTAAAAACTTTCTTCATTTAAATAAGGGCAACAGAAACAGCTAAACATGTGGCTGATATGATTAGAAAATTAAAAATCAGCCACCCTAACTTCAAAAACTCATGTAAAATTATTTAAACTAAGAAATAAATTTTTATTTGACTAAATGTAATTTTTTAAACAAAGCATATTTCAATACATGTACAAACTTTTATAATTCATTATTTTGACGTTAATTTCTTCAGCTGCAGTAAGTAAAGATAAATAGCTGTTTTACAAAATGCCATCCCACTCTAAAATGGTATTAATGTAAACCAAGATTTTCCAACCTTGGCACTATTGACATTTGGGGCCAGGTCATTCTTGTTTGTGGGAGTCTGTCCTGTGTGGAGTAGGGTGTTTAGCAGCATCCCTGTCCATCAGATGTCAGTATTTAGCCCCCAAGTTGTGACTATCAAAAATGTCTCCTGACTATTGAAAACGTCCCCTGGTGGGAGGACTAAGAACAACTAATCGAAATGTAACAAAATTGATTTTATTTAATAATAATTATTGAAGGAACAATCTAAAGAAGAGATTTTAGAGTTTTGGCTTGTTTTGCTTTCATTCTTCTGTTGCTTTCTCCCTCCCTCTTTCCCTTCCTTCCTTTCTTCTGTTTGTCTTCCATTCCTTTTATTTTCTCTCCCTTCCTTTTTTTCATTCTTTGCTTCAATAGATAAACCTTTATTGGGTAAAAATTATACATGGAAGTCCAATGTGTAAAATTTTACATGGAATTCCCATGTGTAAAAGTGTAACAGAGAAAAGCTTGCTCTCCTTGAAATGGTGTGATCCTGAGATTTACTGTTTTATTTTGTGTATTTTATGATGTTTTAAGATTTTACAAGGCTTGCTAGCCAGAGACAGACTGTCCCTGCCAGGATCGGCCCTTTCTTAGAGATAGCAAAGGGTCTGGCTGGGAGCATATCTCTCATATACAAACCAACCAATCCCTAGTCTGTGGCCTCTTTATCTGTCTCTCACACACCAAGGAAATATTTCTCTTGCCCTAAATTATCCCAAAGCCAGGTACCAGGCAACCAGAAACCATCTCTATAGCCCTGAAATTCAGCTGAAATTACCCAAATTAGCCAGTCCTAAACTATTTACTCTGCCTCACTTTGCTTTTCTCACGGAAATCCCAGTAGAGGCTCTAGCCAGTACTTTCCCCTGGCTCTTGCCTTCTACCACCTGACCAAAACCTGATGCTTCTCCTGTGTCCCTGCATGGCATTTGGTGATCCCCATTCTGGGACCTATTAGTGTAATAAACTTTCTTTCAAGGCTTGTTCTCATCTCCTCCCACAGCCACACCAGCTTTAGCATACCATATCCAACATTTATATTCTTAAAACGCTGCCCTTCTCCAATGCTTTTTCTCTCAGTTGTCCTGCCCAGTGACCACTGAACTAGGACTGTCTATACCTAAGCTTCTTATACCCTCATAAATGAATTAAGGTAGGTATTATCATCCCAAAATTTCATGTAAGGATTCAGAAGCTTAGGTATCACTTAATCGCTATTAAGTGATTGTCCAAGTTCACTTGTTTTCTTTCCCTTGTAGTATACCTTCTTAAACTGAATCTCAAATAAAGATGAACCAATATACTAAGCTTGTGTTACATGTATGCACCAATATTAAAGATCAAATATTGCCATCATTTGTTTTAAGGCTTGCCTTCAACCTCATCCATCTAAGTTCACCTTGCCTTTACTTCACTTCTCCACAGTCAACTGCATTTAAACTGAAATGTTAATGAAAATGTGCCACTTTGGCTCAGAATCCCAAGATGACATCTCATCATCTACCATATATGAGTTAATTTCCTTAAGGTAGCATGTGGGGTTCTTCAAGTTATAGCCTCTGCCTACCTTTCCATGTATATATCTCCCTTTAAAAGCACTCTAATAGGTACTTATTCATCTCTGTTTGGAAGAGAACTATTAGCTCATTCATTTGCATGCTTTACAACTCAACATGTGCATTTTTAACCTTGGTAAAGCCTTTCTTAATAACTCCCTACCCTTAATTCTGTACTATATGTCCTTCTATCCTTAATATCTTTTAATAATTTATATCTCTCTATCATTACTCTTAGTACATAATGATATGTATTAAGGTGTGTAGTTAATTTTATAATCAGTGCTTTAAATAGAGCTGTCAATATATAAGTCATTGCATAAATCCTTGTTGAGTAAATGGATTAATTTCATCTTAATATTCACAAGTTACAAATAGGTTAAATTGTTATAATAATACTTAAAAAACCCAATTATCTTTTAAAATTGGACAGTCTCCTTAGCTTGCCTAGAAAGTTCTATTAAGTGCAAATCTCCAGATGAGAAAGTGTGTAGAGCCCTATAGAAATGTATCACCCTTTTTTGAAAAACAATTATAAGACACATGTTTTTCTTGCTGATTGCCCACAGGCAGAATCATCTTTGAGTATAAAGGAGGGGTTAAGATTTTTTAGGGAATTTTAATAACAATGAGAAATAGGACTCATTGACTTTTTGAGTGGAAGGAAAAATAGTTTAGTTTAAAGTTTTCAAATTAGGTAAATATATAAGCCATTTGAAAGGCACATGTGTTTTCAGATCTGCAATTAAAATAAATGAATTGGGAAGGGAAGTTAGAAGTAAGGGAGTTAAATGGTTTGCAGAAAGCATGGATTTAGGAAATCATATTTTTATACAACCTAAAATGATTAATGGCATTGTATAAATGCTTAGGTAGTCCTTAAATAAGGTCACAAAAAGAAAGGTTTGCAGTCAGGTGGGCAAATGTTTCAAGGTGGTGATTGTTTGATAACTTGTGATTACTCTGGTGTACCTGCTGTGTCCTGTGAGTTCCCAGGGACTCCTGTCACTCCCACTCTTATTCCCTAGAACTCTTGTTATTCTTGATTTCCTTTCCAATATGGTCAGAAGTCTGCAGTTGGATCTCAAAAAGAAATGGTGGCATGCCTTAACCAGGTAAACTTCTTTCTTTTACTGTGGAAATGAAATCCGTACTCTCACTTGATTATTACTGTAAATTAGACTAACATGTCATTCATCAGGGATAAATGCTAATCTGTTCTCAGAAGGCAACTTTAGCTAAGATCACTAAAGCCCAGAGTGCTCACAGCACCCAACAGTGATATAATGTGTGAACAATTATAAAACGAGTCACCCAAATCTTCTGCCTTTGCAAATGCCTTCCTTCTTGAAAGGACCTCAGCTTGACTTGCTCACTCAACATTTTATCCATATGTCAAAACATTACGTTGTACCCCATAAATGTATACAATTGTGATTTGTCAATTACAATGATATTAATTTTTTTAAAAAATCACATTTAACAAAGAAAGAAGAAACATATATTTCTTTTTCCTAGAAAAATAGAAGTAGTCACATATATAAAAATTTGTATGGGATTTTATAAAACCTTTGTTGGAGACTATATATTTTGTGCCCCCTAGTTAAAAATTCCAATGATTCTTCACATTTTGTTATTAAAATGCAGTTTCTCAGTCACCACTGCAGAATTTGGATTAAAGCAATATAGAGAGGACTTTAGGAATCTCTGCTTTGTTTGTTTGTTTCTTTGTTTGTTTTAAACACCTACATGTTTCCAGTGCTAGTGGTCATCAGACTACATTTTGAGAAATGCTATTTTAGAAAAATCATCTGCTGATGGAAATGGAAATGATGACACAGTCTTTGAAAACATTCTGGGTAAGGAAAAGGGAAGATCAATAAATTTAAGCGGTCATTAATTTGCCACCCCATATGAATATGTGTGAAGATCTTGCATATCAGCCCATGCACAGCATAAAATAGTGCTATGCAATACTTTTGGATAGTATTGGTCTTTCCTCTTATGCATATTTTCACTTTAAACCATCTTGAATTTGCTTTGATTTTTTTTTTTTTACTTTGTTTTTTTTTTTTTTTATTGGGGGAAAACTACAAAGCATTTACAGTACAATGTTTACAGTCACAATTTGTAGTGAGCTGATTTCCCAAAATATATTACCACTCAAGTTGACTTATCTTGTTACATTCAAAAACCTACTCT
>CAUYRT010102959.1:0-78713 GCA_963574885.1 Lepilemur ruficaudatus | reverse complement strand
TCACAGCAATCTCACACTCCTGGGCTCAAGCGATCCTTCTGCCTCAGCCTCCCGAGTAGCTGGGACTACAGGCATGTGCCACCATGCCCGACTAATTTTTTCTATATATTTTTAGTTGGCCAATTAATTTCTTTCTATTTTTGGTAGAGTCGAGGTCTCGCTCTTGCTCAGGCTGGTTTTGAACTCCTGACCTTGAGCAATCCTCCCGCCTCGGCCTCCCAGAATGCTAGGATTATAGGCATGAGCCACCCTGCCTGGCCTTTTTTAATATCTTAATGTTAAACTTTATCAAATTTAAGTGAAACTCCTACATATCCTGTCAGAAAAATTCTTCAACTTAGAAACCCATTTTAGGGACATTCTTTTCTACAAGTCAAAGTACACAGTACAAATGACTTTAGAATAACCAAGTATATGATATTGTGCAACACTCCATAACTCTATTATAAGTAGACTTACAGAAATTGGTACTTTCTACCATTCTATGAGTCCTGACATGATCAAACTATAAAATTTATGCTTAATACCTAAATAAACCATGGATACTCACAAAATTATTTTTAAAAGCTTCTGATTCAGATGTTCTCAGGTTCCTGTGTATGCTAAGTAAAATCACTGGCCATAATTGTAAGAATTTATTTTTAGACTCTCAATTCTGTTCCATTGTTTTATGTATTCATCCTTATGCCAATATCACAATGCCTTGATTACTATGGCTCTATATTAAGTTCTAAAATCAAGAAGTGTAAATCCTCGACCTTTGCTCTTTTTCAAAACTGCTTGGTTATTCTGGGTCCTGTGAATTCCCATTTGAATTTTTGGGTCAGCTTGTCAATTTCTGCAAAAGAGCCTAATAATAATCTCTAACAAATGTTCTCAATTTGTCCGTTCTGTTAATGTGCTTTCAAGGGTTTCTCTTTATCTTTCAACAGTTTGATCTTGTGTGTCTAGGCACAAATTTCTTTGTGTTCATCTGACTTGTAGTTGGTTGAGCTTCTTGAATACACAGATTGATATTTTTCATAAAACTTTGGAAATTTTGGCCATTATTTCCAAAAATATTTTTTCTTCCTTGTCCGTCTGTCTTCTTCTGGAACCCCACACATTGATATGCTTGACTCTGTGCCGCAGGCCTTGAGGCTCTATCCATTTTTCTCCATTCTTTCTGTTTTTCATGGATAACTCCTATTTGTCAATATTCAAGTTCACGGAGTCTTTCTTCTGCCATCGCAACTCTATTTTGGAGCTCCTCTAGTTAATTTTCATTTGATTCTTTTATATAATTTCTATCTCTTTATGAATATTCTCCATTTGCTAAGCAATGACTTATATGCTTTAATTATTTAAGCATAGTCTCCTTTAGTTCTTTGGTCATACTTACCAAAGCTCTCCAGTGAAATCCACTGAACTTTGTACACAACAGTATACAAAGTTGGGCCCCCACACTGACTGTTTCTATTAATTGCTTCTTTTTCTTTAGTATGAGTCATGCTCCAAAAGTCCCATTTCCCTTAATTAATATTTTTAATTATTAATTTAATTTTTATAGACACATAGCCTTGAGTTGCTTGCTTTTTTAATGTCAACATGAACTTTAATGGATCAAGCAATATAGCTAAAATGTATCATATTAGTTTCAGTTCACTTGTTGGGATAGAACGCTAAAGCTGAGGAGATGAGATATTGGTAGCTGATTCAATATGCAATTAATTAATTTGATCTACGCTTGGAGAAGTTTCTTGACAAAAGTAACAAAAGACGTGATAATTTGGGAAGTTGAGGAGTCAGTTCAAAGAAAAAGTTTGTTTGTCAATTAGAAGTCTTTTTAATAGAAGGCAAAGCTTAAGACTAGCACCTCAAGCCAGCACTGAACCTGCGTGGAGTAATATTTGAGGAGAAACAGCTATTTGTTTGATGTAAAGATGAATGATAAATGAACAAGATAGAAAAGTAGATATTTAACCAAAAAAAGTAACAGATAATTAAGGCATATCATAATGTTAATCTATCAGTTATTTGAGTTGCAAAATGAAAGACATTTGAAATTAGAACTTCATATATTCCCTTCTGAGACTACCATGTGCTGTAGTATATCAACTCTGCAAACAAAGCAGTATTTGCACGCATTTCTTCGGTAGAGAATTTTGTGTATCTTATTTTCTTTCTTGAGAAGCAACCGTTGCTGAACCACTCCATCAAGTATTAGAAAAAGTCTTCCATGGGTTAAGAAGTAAATGGGAGGTGAAGGAAGGATCTAACAAATGTAGGCTCCTCCTTTCGGTCTAAATGAGAGGAGAAATCTTCATATTAATTTATTTGGTTATTCTAGAAAACATTATTTTGATTGCCTCCATCCCTAAATGAAATCAATCTTTTATTTCCATGTCTAATCTCTGTTGCCCCAGGATCTGCAGGATCTACTTGTAATAAAGATTACCAGGTCCACTATCCAGTCATGCTTTGGCCTTTAGTAATAGCGGGATTACTAAAATCTACAGGCGAGGAACTTATTTACTCTGTCTCTGACATGCCCTATACTTGAAGACAGATGGTGGGCCACAAGTCCAGTGCAGAACAGAAAGTCTCCATGGAAAGCGTTTATCCTCTTGTCAGGAGAGACACGCAGCAAGACTTGGGCGGTCTCTCAGCAATCAACATTTTATGTTCTCTCTGCACAACAGCAGGAATCAGTGCTGCCAGGTGCTAATAAGACAAAATCTAAAAACCTGTTATGTCCCACCACACAAAGAGGTCTATCTGTGAGCTAGCAGGCAAGAACAGCTCTGGCTTGCCATTATCTCAGTATAAGAAAAAGAATCTAGTGATGTGAAAAGAGTTTTCTGCCCACCTAAATGCACCAATCCATTTACTCAAACCTATTAAATAATGCTAGTTGCTGACATTCACTAAAGGCTTTCTATGCTAACCAGTGTTATGTTTTCTCTTGATCCTCATATCAGCCATATGAGGCTCATCATTTTAGAGATGGAGGAGTTAAGTAACTTGCATGAGCTCACAGGTTTCCATTCTGGGCTTAGCACTTTGCAAAATATGGAAATACAAAATATATGTCATCATGCACGCCCTCATAGAAAGCAACCGTGTGATGTGAGAAAAATATTTTAAGAAGTTGTAGTACAACGAGATGGTAATGAAATATAGTTAATATTTAAAAAATGCTTACTATATAATATGCAGTTAAATATCTTATATTCATTATCTCCTTTAATTTTCATAAGCTTCTGATACAGATTCTTTGATTA
The DNA here is from genome assembly GCA_963574885.1 of Lepilemur ruficaudatus. NCBI lineage: Eukaryota > Metazoa > Chordata > Mammalia > Primates > Lepilemuridae > Lepilemur > Lepilemur ruficaudatus. The sequence continues at coordinate 75,450 of CAUYRT010102959.1, read as the reverse complement.
TCTTTATTTTTGTAGGTGAGGAAACCGAAGCTTACGGATGTTAATTAAACCGTCAAAAGTTATTAGCTAGCAAGTGCTGAACGCTATGATCGAGGTATTTACCAAGTGCTGTAAGAACACAGAGAAAAGGCAATTAACTGACGTGGGAGCTCAGTTAAAGCTTCACATAGAATTGTTTGACATCTGAACTGAGGCTTGAAAATTGTGAGTGGGAGTTCACCTTGAAGGAGAGAGCAAAATTCTAAAACCCAAGGAACAGCACGTAGCAAGACAGGCAGTTGTCACAGATCTGGGAACAATCAGTTGGTCAGCAGTGCTCAAGGAAAGGGCAGATGGCAATGGCAGGGGGCGGCAACACAGAGGCTATAAACGGAGTTTGGAAGAGACTTTTTAAGGCCTTGCTTTTTAAAAGAAATCCAGTTTTCACACTACATGGTCAACAGCTCAGGCTCCGGGAATCCAACAATGCTAGGTTTGAATCCTCTAGTACTGTCATTTATTAACCATGTTACCTTGGTCAAGAAACTATCCAGTCCACTGTTTCTTCATCTGAAACAAGGGCATAAATATAGTAACTATTTTGTAGGCTGTTAGCATTAAATAGCATTTGTGAAAGACTTAATATGTTTTGTAGATATAAAAAGGATCCCATGAAAGTGAATTGTCCTCACCATTATTAATACGGTTATCACCATGGATCAGACAGACTTGGTTTGCAGCTGGTGGAAAATAAAATGTAAAAAAGAAAAAGTCTGATAAGTGAAAAAGAGCTTTTTTCCCTGATCCTGGAATTAGTCTTACCCAATACAGCTGCGGTCCCCAACCCGCTGCCACCAGTCCTGCAGCCTGTTAAGGACCAGGCTGCAGAGCTCTACCGCCCCTGCCCCCATTGGTGGAAAAATTGTCCTCCATGAAACTTAGGAAGGGGGCAGGTGCCGCACAGCAGGAGATGAGCAGCCTCCCCATAGCTCGCATCATCCCCTGAGCTCCGCCCTCACCCCCACCCACAGTCCGTGGAAAACCGATCTTCCATGAAACTGGTCCCTGTGCCAAAAAGGTTGGGGACCGCTGCTACAGCATGGACATGAAGGCACATTCACTTGCATTTAATAGCAGTAAAGAAGCTAGAGCAGTGCCGTGCTTGTTGAGACTGGAAGAAAGATGTCTTTATAACTAAAGCTGTGGGAAGACCAACCCAGCCAGGGGCCTCCAGCAAGTACTGATGCCCAGGCCAGCGCTGGTGTTCACAGAGGTCAGATCAGGTGGGTAGGTGTGCCCAAGTAGCTGGTCAAAACACTGAGATGAAGTGGGGTTGTTGTGCCTCTTGATTAACATAAAAATGTCAATTATTTGGCTGGGGTGGTGGCTCACACCTGTGATTGTAGCACTCTGGGAGGTTGAGGCAGGAGGATCGCTTGAGTTTGTGAGTTCAAGACCAGTCTGAGTAAGAGCAAGACCTTGTCTCTACTAAAAATAGAAAAATTAGCTGGGGCATCATGGTGTGCACCTGTAGTCCCAGCTACTTGGGAGGCTAAGGTAGGAGGATTGCTTAAGCCCAGGAGTTTGAGGTTGCTCTGAGCTATGATGAGGCCACTGCACTCTACACTCTACCAGGGGGACGGAGTAAGACTCTGTCTCCAAAGAAAAAAAAAGTCAGTTACTCATTGACAGTACAACCTCAGCTACGATTTGGAGGTTCAGAAAGAAAGATTTAGTTCCACAGAGAACAGGATCATAAAAAAAAAAAAAAAAAAACACAAAAGTAAGCGGTGAGGTACTGAGGCTAGTTATAGGACAGTTTAGGTCAGGCAACCTTTCTTAGGGGCTATTTCAATATGAAGAGACTGAGACAGGCAAGGGTATAGACAACAAGGGAAGATTCAAGGTCAAGGCAGGGTTTGTTTTAACACACTAGGTGCAAGTAAGGCTGGCAACACAGCTTAATTCCTATTACCCCCTATGATGGAGCTCAGACCGCTTCTTTCCTTCCAATTTCCCTTCAAACCCAGCTGAAACTCCAGGATCAGTCTAGATGAATGGTTCCCAAACCTGGCTGCCTGATGGCATCATTTGAGCTTTAAAATCTACTGACGCCTGAGTTCCACTGGAACTGGGGTGTCCTTGTTTCTAAAAGTTCCCTGAGTTGCCGGTAGGTAACATACAGCCGAGGTGGAGAACCACGGGGGTAGGCAATATGTTGTGGACTGCATTCTCATCTCCTGCCTATTTGCCATTGTTCCAAATAACAACAAAACAGAAAATCATTCTGTAGAAAAATGCATCCCTATGAGAGCAATTAGAGAATTGCAAATTCAATCTACCTTAAGGCACTAAGGCACTGTTATATAAGACAGTGGGTAAGGGGCTGGGCGGGGTGGCTCACACCTATAATCCTAGCACTCTGTGAAGCCGAGGTGGGAGGATCGCTCAAAGTCAGGAGTTCGAGACCAGCCTGAGCAAGAGCAAGACCCCATCTCTATTAAAAATAAAAAGAAATTAGCCTGACAACTAAAAATATATAGAAAAAATTAGCCGTGCGTGGTGGCGCCTGCCTGTAGTCCCAGCTACTGGGGAGGCTGAGGCAGGAGGATCACTTGAGCCCAGGAGTCTGAGGTTGCTGTGAGCTAGGCTGACGCCACGGCACTCTAGCCTAAGCAACAGAGTGAGACTCTGTATCAAAAAAAAAAAAAAAAAGATAGTGGGTGAGGGGAAGGTGAAGTGGTATATACACATATGTTGCAGGCCATTCATTTATTTTCTCTAAAGAACAATCTGTAAATATGTTATAATTTGTATTGTTCAACTTCAGTTGAACTTTTGGATTAAGTCCCAAATAAATAGCTTAATCTGTACACAGGTGCTCATATATGATTTAAAGTTCAAAGGAAATTTAAAAAGAGAGAAAAAGAAAACCAAAATGTTCAACAATATAATAACTGATAATCAAATCAGGATCCGGCAATGTGGTATCAAGTGCTAGGAAGGTAAAAGTTATACGGACTACCTTAATACATGAAAATTTGTGTAACAAAGTGAAGCAAAACACAGAATAATATATTCTGGTTAGCACTTTATAAAGGATATTTTAACAGACTAGAATGCTTGAACTTGCTCTTTTTTTTCACTTTACCAAAACTCAATATATTTTTTAAAATTCTTAATTTATCCAAGGGATAAAATGGGAGATAATTAGATCCTTTTTAAACGACAGATTTAAGAAAAATCAAAGAGTAGTGGCTAAAAGCAATCTTTCTTGATCAGGTCTTCTGAACTCAGCCAGGCTACAGGGCAGAACACTGAAATCCACTTAGTTTTTATCGTTTTCTTTCTTTAAACGTCTTACTTTTGTTTAATTGTCTAATTTTATTTATTTTTGTTGTTAAGGTAAGACATGATTCATCCTGATTACAATTTAAAAATGAAAAGGAACCTGGTTTTCATGCTCAGTAAATTCCAGTTTGTGGAGTTCACTGATTCTATTTAACAGAAAAACCTCTACAATAACAATTTTCTTAATTGAATTTATCCAATTTTAGCTGAGTATATAGTTAACCAACCTTGAAAATGGATTTGGCAACATATAATTGACTGATCTGTCCATATTTTCAAAAACATACCACTCAATAGACATGCAGAACAATTTCTCCAGGATGATAGCTTAAGTATTACAAACTGGAGAATTGGTTACTTAGATAAATGCCAGATTGCTGCAAAGAACAAAGAACTCCCTTCTTGAGGAGATAAAAATATATGCTGTCAGTAAAATTTGTACTTATTTAGAAAACCACATGAAGCCTGGTTCTCAAAAACTTAAAAAGAAATAATATGAGATACTGGTGTGTATATATATAATTATTAGATCTGTAGGAATCTAGAATTAACAGAGGTGAGGTTATTTGAGTTTGCAAAAGTATTACAAAGGTGGGATGCACGTTTCATGTTTTGGGTTGGTTTAATGCTTAAAAGCTGAGAAATGTGGCTTTAACTGTTACAAGGGGACCATAACTCAGGGTCTCTTGGCTGTCAGTTTCACCCTATAGACCCTCCTTCCTAATGAACTTAACTGATTTGTGTACTCTGTGTGGTGTCTCATCATGAATATTCCAATCATTAATTTATTCCTTTATTTTTTTAATCTCCTGATCTGACTACTCCATTTCTGATTGTAACTAACTTCACAAAAATCTACACAAAAATGCTTTATCTGACACCATCACACTCTTTTGTCCCATTAATTTCACTTTTATCTCCTTTCACTTTGGCTATATTTTCAGCCTTAATGAAACATATGTTCCAACAAACATGCAGTAGTTGCTCACTAATTGTTACTGGGTGCCTCTGTGGCACACTTTTTGTTCCTGGTTCTGTTTTGATCATGAAAATAGACTAAAATCAGAATTCGGGAATTATGATATGACAATAATAGAGAGACATCAAATGGGAATTAAAAAAAAACGTTTTCACACCCTGGGGACAATGGATTCAGATGTTATTTTTATTTTAAATCACATCTGTCATTCTGATTATTTGCATTCATCAGCTTACCTATAATTTTTAAGTGGTATTTTCATTTGCAAAACATCACTGCTGAGAAATTATGTTCCTATTGCAGTGCTAGCATGTAGTCTAGTGGTCTGTGAGCCAGTTGCCTTGTTTAGACTTAGGTTAGTTAATCTATAAAACATGTAAATAGTAGGTATCAAGATTTTTGAGATAATTTAATGAGGTAGCATCATGATCTCTGACTTGACACATTCAAAATAATTATGTCTTGTATATTGTGAGTAGTCAATAAATTGCCAGACATATATGCATACATATAAGACATACATTTTATATGCATGTTCCTATTAGCATATGTTATCTACATATGCAATCAACTCTCTATTTGTCATTTTCTTCTTTTTTCACTGCTGTTTCTCAGGTGGGTTACGCAGGTGGGAGGAGTCCACACACCACCACACACTGTGGGCTAGATTAATTCTCCACTTCACTGAATAAGGTGCCTGATCTTAAGAAGACAGGGCTGGAGCCTTCCTGGGCTCAGGGGTTCACAATGGACACCCATGGGGTAGTAACACCGTACACTCAAGAAAGGATTTTGCCAGTTCTAAAAAGTGCAAATTTTTGCTAGCCCACTACTTTTCTGCTGTTTGGCCTTTGAGGAAGGACTTACACAAATAATGTATGAACTTTTGTAGGGGAATGTTTACAAACATCAAGGCCACATATTTCTTGGAAGGAGAAAGTGGATGCAAAGCCTAAAGACCCCTACCTGAACAATGTCTGTCCTTCCTGATTTTCAGCAACCCAGAAAGCCCATGTTTCCACATGCATAAAAGCAAAACATGCAATGAACATATATGTTGAACCAAAGTCAGTGTCCGCTACCTATTGCTGCATAAAATCATCACCCCAAAACATGGTGACTTAAAACAATAATAATCATTTATTCTTGATGGTTTCATTTGGACAGGAACTTAGGAAAGACTTGGCTGAGTAAGTCTAGTTTATGGTCTTTCACGCAGTTGTAGTTATACGTCGGCTAGACTTGGAGGATCTGCTAAGGGCTTAACAGGAACTGGGGCACCAGCTTCCCAGGAGGCTCACTCACATGCTGGCAAGTTGGTGCCAGCTGGTGTCTGAGGGCCTCAACCTCTCTCCACATGCATGGCCCTCTTGCTCTATAGGGTTTCTTCAAATTCCTCATGACATGGTATCTACCTCCCTAGTTGTAAACAACCCAAGAAAGTAAGTGGACGCCACAAAGCCTTTTGTGACATGGCCTGAAAGTGACACACCACTGTGTTCTATAAAATAAAGCAGTTACAACAGTGGGCCCATGTTCAAGAAAAGAAAACATAAACCCATCTTTTGATAGAGGTGTTTCTATGTCACAGTGTAAGAAGAGCACTATGGCCGAAGGTATCCTGGTGGGGACTGGTGCCAGGAGCTGCACGGATACCAAAATCCTCAGATGCTCAATCCTTTATATACAATGGCATAGGATTTTATGGGAAACCATTATCATCAGGTCAGCACTTGAGAATGTAGAGAATCTGGTGGGGCACAAATGTTCAGTGAACAATTCTGGAAGGAAACTACCTTCCAGGAGGATGAAGAAAACCTGTTTTCTTCTATACTCAGAGATTCACTGTCTTCACAAAGCCACTATGGCCCTCTGACTCTACTGGAGCCATAACTCTACAGGCCTAATGGCCAAGAAAATAGTTCCTTTTGTCTGTTATAAGGAAGGGGGAACAGGGCAACATTAGCCCAACAGTGACCATCTGTCCACCGCTGGAGAGCTTGAAACTGGTCTGCGTACTGATGACTACAAAGGAGGATTTTTAGCCTTTGCCTGAGAGTTGAAGTCTAGGTTTGTTGCTGTAGTTGGAAGTAAAGATAAAAGACTTCTGGATGCTGCCACGGAAATGTGGGAGGACCATCTAATCCAATTCATTTTAATATAAACCTGCATAATAAAATATATTCTAAAAGATTTCCTTTATGTGTCTATTTTTGCACTCTCACTGCCTATCCTGATTCCTTCGGGTTCACATTAGGTCAAATCTCTGTTTTTTTCTGTGCTTTATATAATTACATAACTCCAAAAAGCCAAGATTTTTATCAGGAAACATTTTAAACCCTTCATAAGTTTGCACTAACAGTGTAATGTGTATGTACAAAACACCTTGAATTGAAGTTGCCTTTGGAAAGTCAACAAATGCCTCAGCAAATACATCAAAGCTTTCCTAAAACAGAGTCAATATTGGATCTGCCCAAGACAGCTTACTGCTGCAAGAGCTAAAAGGACCTGGTTAGGATGCTATTTTAGTTATAAGTTTCACTTAAATTATGACACACGTGCTATAATTGTTAAATACTGGAATACTTATAACCATGAACCCTTTCTATCACCAAATATTCCTGATTTCAACTTAAATTTTTGCATTCATTTCTTGGGCACAGGAATACTAGTACATTATGAGGGTTAAACAAGATAATTTTTCCTCAGCAATAATTGAGCACATTTAGAGTTAAATGTTTGGTATCTGACATATAAAACAACACATTTTGAACTTTAGGAGAGAGGAAAGTGAAAGAATAAGAACTAGTTTTTAACCACATGAAAATGGTAAAGCAAGTTCAAATGGCAACAGAACTAGACGAATAATTCTCTTATGGATAAAATATTTGAGAAGTCAAAACAAATTTGATTAACATTGAATATTATCTGTGTTACAAATCTCTCTGCTAACAACTGTTTAAAGCCATTTCAAGACAGGTCTTGCTTTGATGATAAAAAGAATACGTATGCCTGCCCTAACCCAACTTATGAGCTGTTAAACTTATGAATAACTAAAAATTGAAGTGTCAAACACAGAAAACCATTTTTCTTGTATCAAATAAAGAATTAAAAAATTTGGCAAGTTAATTATGGTATATCTTAAAGCATACAGAAGAGGCTATATTTGCTATGACTGCCTCATAAAGAATGCTTGATTTCAACTACAATATTTAATCTTAGAATTTTAGTTTAAATTTAGAATTTTAGTTTAGTTTCCTACAGAGGAAAATCTGTATAAATTTCTATTTGTCCAGAAAATTGTGCACAACGTGCTAAATTTTTATATTATTTACACTGAAGAAATTACACTCAACTTATCCCTAAATTATGCCCTTAAAATAAATTTATATCTAAACCAGATGTCGATTTTTGTAGCCAATCCTGAGTACAGGGGGATGAAAATATACCAATCTTACTATAAACTGTTAGATAGTGATAATCCAAAAAGTGAAAGAGGTAAAGCTGAAAAAAAGCAGAGACTATTTACCTAGTATATAGTTGTCTGGGAAATGGAAATAAAATGCTATTTCTTCTTTGATCCTGTCCACAGGTGATTTGCAAAATTTTAAAAGTGTCAATTCAAACAAAAATACATGTTTATGACTTTGCAAAGGCAGGTTGAAATTTCTGACTCAAATACCATTAGTCCACTATTCTGTGGTCATAGAAGCCTTTGTATCAGATACGGACTGGGATAAATGTAGGAGGAAAAGGAATGGGACAGGGTTAGCAGCCCAGCCACTGTCCCTGCCTTTTAGACACGGAGATTCATCGTGAACTATTGCACAGAAATTTTCCCCTCATAAGTACTGATGTATAGATCTTCCCATGATGTCTCTAAATCATTTTATTGTCTTAATTGTAGTAGCAAGTTAATTTCTCACAAGATTTGAAGTTAACTTAACCTACAAGTTAAGTTCCTGGCAATAGCCTCTGCCTTTTTTTCTCCCAAACTTCCAATTGTCAAGAATTCCAAATCTATAGAAAATTTGTATGGTCTTAACCCAGGTGGACACACTGTCCACATTTGGCCACGTTTGCTTTCTCCATCTCCCAGCAGGAGCATCTTGTGGGACATGTCTTTTGCAGACCTCAATTTGACAGACCATAAAATAATGATTCCACTGAAACTAATGATCTAGCCTCCTAATTATATTATGTATCCAGTCCAGTTGTGAAGTTGAGAATGATTCAGGTTGGGTGGCAGTGGGGTTAAATGAAGACTAGACTTCAGATCAAACCCACATTCATCTGATTCTCTTTCATGAAGAGGTGAAAGCCTTCAGTTGCATTCCCTACTCCCCGGCATTTATTTAATGAGTTGATTTCTCTGCTTATTACAGATAGCCTGCAAAATTTATTTGACTATTTAGTCTTCCCTCATGCTCTTTAAAAAGCAATTAAATTAAAATGTGTGGAAATTGTGTTTATCTCATCAGATACACCGGTTATTTACCCCTACTTTACCATACTTAATTTTAAAGTAGAATATACAAGACAGAGAAAATAGTGCTTCCTAAAAGGAATCCTTCAAAAATGTCCATTCTTAAACATATAAGTAGTCTCTAGGGTGTGGAGGGAGGATCAGATTTCAAACATTAAAAATTTTCTTAACTCCATGACTCTTCTGGAAAGTCTGAAAGATACTCTTGGCCTGGTTGTCATTAAAATCAGCTGGTAATCGAACACCTCTGGTATCACAATATGCTTTACTAAATTCTGGATCATCTTTATAGGGTGTATGATGTTGATGATAAATTCACATTGTTAATTTGTTTATTATCTAAATGAAAAACACCACAATTGCAAGTAATGTAAAATAAGTGGGAAAGTGAGGTTTTTGGGCCAAAGGAAATTTTAACTCTTGTTTACCCACTTGGCTGTGTGAATGTGGGCAAGTTATTTGACTCCTCTTTATCTCAGTTTTCACATTTCTTGAGGAAAATAACCAATCCCAACTCAACTGTCAAGGTTTTATTGGAATAATGCAGTCAGTGATAAAAAACACCTAGCACTTTCCAAGCACTTACTACGGGCCAAGATCCACAAATATTGCCTCCCTTAATCCTCCTACAAGTCCTGCAAGGTTGCTGCACTGGTTTGCTCCACTTCAGAGGGAAGAAACAAACTAAAGCTTCAAAGAGTTCTAGAACTCCTGCCATCTCATATAGCTAGCAGGAAAAGATCTGGAATTAATCATATTCTTTGATATAAAAGTATCAAAATCTTTGATATGGCAATAGGAGCTCAAAAAATACCTAAAGGCAGATCGTATGCCATTAATATTTACTAAAGATATCTTTTGTGGAAGGCACCTTCACGTGCAATATCTACCCTAATTCTCACAGCAGCCTTGGGAGGTAACTATCATGATGCCCATTTTGCAGATAAGCTGAAGGTCAGAGCTTTTAAGCAATATTTTCAAGGTTGCAGAAGCTACTTGTAAATCTCTTAACATAGGTAGCCACTGTCCTTTATTTAATATTTGCATATTGTTTGCAATGTTTTTTCTGCTGGGAATGCCCCTCTGTTCATACTGTAAATTCTCTCACATCTTAGCTAATGAAGAGAAGGATAGATGTATCACACTGGAAGGACTAGCCTACAAATGGTTGTTGGAAATAAGCTCTAAGCTTTCTGGCAATGTAGTCAAAAAAATAAAAAAGGGAAAAAACAGTGAGTTGTCCAGTTCTTGATAACTATTAAAAGGAAGATTACCAGGGCTAAGATGTCCTACCATCCCATTCAACAACCAGGCCAGAGGCCAGCATAGTCTTAATTTCGTAGCTCATGCTCTTAAGAAGTTCAGAAGTTTTCACTGACATTTTATCTGAATAAACATCAAATATGGTGAATTTTAGATATCTAACTGGTAATTAAGGGTACTATACTTTTATTTACTGTGAAGCAAATAAATCTCAATTATTTTGTACCATCTTGGGAAAATGACGACAGAGTTAAGCACATTTCATCACATCTTATTCATTTAAGATGTGGATTTTTTTCTGCCTCAAAATATAATGCAAGAAGTTAAATGCATTGTCACTTCTCATTTCTGACAATAATTGTTTGTCTGCAATGCATTTGAAGCCACGCAGCACACTCTTGGAAAAAATAAATAAGTTAAAGTCCAGAGAAACAATTCCCTCTTTGTTTATTGCAGAAAAATGAGTTTGCAACAGACATAGATCTTCTTGAAGTATAAATATTGTGAAATTCTTTAAGCTAAGGTAATATATTCCACCAACAGCACTCTTGTCCTAGAATTTTAAAAAAACGTGAACAATTGCAAATTATCCAGGATGTCCTGCTAAAGTTATAAATATGTGACATATCTTCTGATTACTTAATATAACCTTCAAAATTTACTTAATGCTTTTTTGTAAAGTCAATATAACATTTATAAGCCACATCTAGTCTTCCTGCATTATTGGACAAAAATTTTATTTATGAGTTTATTAAGAATCTTAAAGAACTTTAGATTGGAATAGTTAGTTTATTTTTAGGGAAATATATATATTAATCAAACAAACCACATTTTAGGTATTAAAAATGTGACCTGTGAATACACACATTGATAGAGAAAATAAGGATATCTTGATGTACAATTTAGCACTATACTTATATTTTTGTTATTTCTACAAATATATTTGACAAAGGAAAATACTGTGGATTCTCAAATAGTCAATAGCCTAATTTAACCTTCATTTTGGGTGGTGACATTTAAGTATAGAGGATTATATGATGAATTGAGAGAGTTCTTCAAATTTCACAATTTTATTTCTGCCATGGTATAACTCCAATAACGAAATATCTGTCTGCAAGTTTTCTTTTAGATCAAGTTCAGCAACTAGTAGTCAGAATGGGAGGATTGAATTTAGTGATGCATTTAAAACACACTTAAATTCTGTACATGGAAAATGCTTAAAACTAGGAACCTTAAAAAAGGCACTTCATGAGAAATTAGAAGCTTTACCACTAAGATCGAAAACAAGACAAGGATGTCCCCTCTAACCATTTAGCAAGGTTGAAAGAAATAATGTTAATATACAAAAGTTAATTGCTTTCCTCTGTACCATCAATGAATAAGTGGAATTTGAAACTTAAAAACACAATACTATTTAGGCCGGGCGCGGTGGCTCATGCCTGTAATCCTAGCACTCTGGGAGGCCGAGGCGGATGGATTGCTCAAGGTCAGGAGTTCAAAACCAGCCTAAGCAAGAGTGAGACCCTGTCTCTACTAATAATAGAAAGAAATTAATTGGCCAACTAAAAATATATAGAAAAAATTAGCCAGGATGGTGGCACATGCTTGTAGTCCCAGCCACTTGGGAGGCTGAGGCAGAAGGATTGCTTGAGCCCAGGAGTTTGAGGTTGCTGTGAGCTAGGCTGATGCCACGGCAACAGAGTGAAACTCTGTCTCAAAAAAAAACAAAAAAAACCACAATACTATTTATATTAGCATTCTGAAAAATGAAAGACAAGTATAAAACAAAAAAATGTACAATATCTACATGAGAAAGCTATAAAACTACAATGAAAGAAATCAAAGAAGAACTAAATAGAGAGATATTTCATATCTATGGATAGGAAGACTTAATATTGTCAAGATGTCAGTTCTTCCCAACTTGATCTATAGATTCAATGCAATCTCAATTAAAAGCTCAGCAAAATATTTTATGATACTGACAAACTTATTGACAAACTTGATCCTAAAGTTTATACGGAGAGGCAAAAGATTCAGAAAAGTCAATTTAATACTGAAGGAGGACAAAGCTGGAGCACTGACACTGCCTGACTTCAAAGCTTACTATAAAACTACAGTATCCAAGAGAATGTGATATTGGTGAAAGAACAGACAGATTGGTCAAAATAACAGAATAAATAGTACATAAATAAACACACACAAATATAGCAACTGAACTTTGAAAAGGGCAATATAACAGAGTAAAGACAGTATTTTCAACAAATGGTGCTGGAACAGCTAGACATTCACATACAAAAAAAAAAAAAGAATTTAGACACAGATCTTACAACCTTTACAAAAATTAACTTAAAATGGATCATGGATGTAAGTATAAAATTTAAAACTATATAATTTCTAGAAGACAACACTGGAGAAAATCTAGAAGACCCTGGATAAAGCAATTACTTTTTAGAACATCAAAGGCACTATCCGTGAAATAAATAATTGATAAATTGTTTTTCATTATGATTAAAAATGTCTGCTGTATGAAAGACACTGTCAAGAGAGAAAAAAGATGAGCCACGGACTGGAAGAAAATATTGGCAAGACACATATCTGATAAAGGGCTGTTAATCCAAAATACACAAAGAACTCTTAAAATTCGACAATAAGAAAACAAATAACACAATTAAAATATGGGCCAAAACCTGACCAGACTCCTGATCAAAGAATATATACAGATGGTAGGTAAGCAGGAAAAGATACTCAACATAATATATCATTAAGAAATTGCAAATTAAAGCAACAATGAGATTATACACCCACTACAATGGCCGAAATTCAAAACACTAGAATCACCAAATGCTGGTGAGCATGTGAAGCAATGGAAAACTCTCATTCATTGCTGAAGGGAATGCAAATGGTTCAGCCACTGTGGAGGAACATCTTAGAACATCAAAGGCATGATCCATGAAAGAAACATGGATTCCAAGTATCTGACATTCTGGAAAAGACAAAACTGTGGAGACAGCAAAAAGATAAGTGGTTGTTAGGGGTTAAGGTGGAGGGAGGGAAAAAATCAATGGGGGGAGCACAGAGGATTTTTAGGGCAGTGAAACTATTCTGTATTACACTATAATGGTGGATACATATAATTATACATCCATCAAAACTTACAGAAGGTGCAACAGCAAGAACCTATGGATTTGAGGTGATAACGATGTGTGAATACAGGTTCATCAGTTGTGACAACAGCATCAAGGTGGCCTTGGCTGTTGATAGTGGGAGAGGCTGTGCCTATGCGGGGGGAGGGGCCATATGGGAACTCTCTGTACTTCCAATCAATTTTCCTGTGAACCTAAAATTGCTTTAAAAAATAAAGTCTAATTTTACAAAGAGTGGTGCCTCATATGTGAACTGTTCTTTATGGCACAATTACTAACAGCATTATTATTTTCATTCATGAAACAAACTCTAGTTGAGCAAAGTAAACAACATGCTTGCTCCAGAAGACTGTTAGAGAGCTGACATCAGGAAGTGTGTTTACAACTGAATCTCCAGTGCCTAGAACAATGTCTCCCCAACTGCCATAAATATGTGTTAAATGACCAACTGACTTGTCACATTCATTAATTGTAACTTAAACAATAGCAGAATGACTTGGAAAAAGATAATTTATTGAAAAGTTGAGAATTTTTGTGAATGTAATTTATAGAATTTTTTTATTTCTAATTGTTAGAAAATTTGTAGAAAATAGAAAAAGACAATGAATAAATAAATCAAAAATGTTATTTTGAAAATAAAGACAAAATCAAAATAGACAGTTTAAGCTAATTTAATGAACACCCTTCTCCCCTCTAAAAAAAGGATCAGATTAAGATGGTAAAAATTTAGTGGTGTGCCCTCATTGCTATTTTCTACTATGTTTTCAAAATAGCCATGAAAGCATCTAAAACTATATCACTGGAAAATAAGTTGGTATTAAACTAACTTTCAAAATCTGGAATTTTGTTGTCAGAAATATGATCCAAACTGTAAAGTCCCTTTTACCATGAAATACCTATCAATGCTGGGGATGTGGGATGTGGGGCATGAGAGCATATATCTTTCAAATGCATACCTGGCTTGCCTAAACACAAAGACAGGTAAATCACTGGATCCGAAAAGAGGAGGAGAAAGAGTGAAGGTAATGCTGATGGCCAGGGAGTTAAGCAGGCCCCAAACCCACAGATACCTGGGGCTATCTGCCTCTCTGCTCATTCAATAGTTTTGATTCTAATAGTTTTTCAAGGAAAGAGGAGGTTAAGCCATAAACCTACACAAGATATAGATTTGGAATTGAAGCCTCTACATAAAGCCAGATGTCTTAGAGGGTTATACCATCAAGAAAACAGGGCACCAGAAACAGAATGTTCACCAACAAAGGAATAGAAAGAAAGAAGAATGAATGAGAGAGGAGGAGGAGGAAGGAGAGGGAAAGGAAGGAAGGAAGGAAGGAAGGAAGGAAGGAAGGAAGGAAGGAAAGAAGGAAGGAAGGAAGGAAGGCAGGAAAGGAGGGAGAGAAAGATGGAAGGAGAAAAACTAACTATAACCTTTCAAAGAGAATAACCAGGCTCAGTGTCCCTAAAAACACTCCAAAGATCTTGGCAAACATCAGTGGAGTCAGCAAAGGAGAATGAGAAAGAGGGTCAGAGAAAGAGTCCTGAAACCCAGGCCTCTGCGGCTTCACAGGCTTTCACTTGTAGCCACTTCCCTAGGAGATCTCTTAAATAAACTAGGCATTCATCAGGTACAATTTGTTTAACCGAATTTAAACACTGGAGCCATCAGCCAGACCCAGATGGTTCCCACATCTCTCTGACCAGTCTCTTGACTGCTAGCCCTGAATTCGACCTGCAGCTTAAGACCTGTTCTTAGCTTTCCGATTTTTACATCGAAGTCTGGCTGTTTAAGAGTGCCCTGGGATTTCCATCAAAGCCACGCCCCAGCTGGGGCACCCTCTTTCTGCATCCTATCTCTCTCTCAGCCCATCATCCTGCCCACCCACCCAGTCAGTCCTTCACCTCTCACACGGGTTTCCTCCATCCAGTTGCCATGCCAACAGCCTCATCTAAACCTTCCTCTAGAACAAGAATCTCTGTTCTTCTTTTTCATCTTATTCCTCCAATCCACAGACTCATCATAACCAATTAATATTCCTACAGTATTCCTCTCTTTAAAGCAATAAAATTCACAGTGCTCACTTATTATAATTTCAATTACCATACAAAAAGCTTATTTTGCTTTCTGGATCTATTCATTTGGCAATTGGAGGATCTTATCTTTTGCATTTTCCTCTTAATTTCCCATGAAACATGTTTCATTTCAGTCAAGAAGTAAATCTGAAAGTAAGGATCAATCTGTACTACATGGAATTAAGCTTATTAAAAATATTTGATTTGTTATATGACAGGCAAAAAAATCTCCTAACTTTTTCTAATATAATCTGGTCCTATTCGAAACTAATTGAGCATAATTTAAAATGGAATAGATATATCCAATCTTTTTAGAAATTTATTTTTAAGGTGAAAAATAACCTAGAAATCAGATTTGCTACTTTTATTTTTCACTCCTTAAAAATACTTAATCTCACAAGAGGAAAATGAACATTTACTTTCAGTTACATAGTACAAAGTTACAACAGCAAATTATGAATCTCAGCTTTACAAGGTCTTGATTTTAAGTGTAACTATAAGATCATAACTACAAGAAAACTAGAAATAGTAACTGATAACTGCGTAGCTATAGATAATTTACTTTATGTGTAACTAATTTTTAAAAGATATTATTGATAGAATTGGAAAGTTATATCCGCAGTTCTAGCTGGTCTTCATACTTGTTAACAAAATAAAACAGCGTGCAATCAATTTGATTAACAATGCTCTGCAATTCCTTGCCTTAAAGTGCATAAATATAACCACGTACCGTATAACGTCCCTCATTTGTAAAGGCTTTTCAATTCTTTGTATCTCACACGTTAGCACTTGTGTTCATTCTACTCCAATAGAGATGTTTCTTTCTTTAATATTCTATTTCTAACTTTGTTTCTGTAGTCTCATTTTGTTCTTTTGGAGTATTCTATCTCACTTTTAATGGTTCAACATCTATTCTGTATCTGTTAGGACATTTTCAACTGCAGGTAAGACAAAACTATACTCAGGCTAGCTGAATTTTTTTGTCACATTACAAGATGTCCAAGGGATTAGTATGGGCTCCAGGCACATTCCAATCCAACAATGCTACCAAAGATCCAGATTCTCCCCATCTGTTAGCTGCGCCATCAACTTCTCTGTGATGGTCACAAGACGGCTGCAGCATTTTCATGTCTGCACACCCAGAGAGAGAAGCAGGGATAATATCTTTCCATTTCTCCTTCTGATGAACAAGAACACTTTGCAGAAGCCCCGAGTTTATCCCGCTCATGTCTTACAGACCTGGACTACAGTATATATACTCTTTTCTATACCAATATTGGTAGAGAAAATATGGTCATCTTGTTTGGTTTACACTAATAATCTGGAAATAGGGTAGAATTTGGGCAAATGAACCTCAATGACAATTACAGCTTCTTCTGTGACATCTCAGAATGCTTACGCCAGAGTAAATTGCTTTTGCATCTTAAAACTTTTTAAATTGTTGACTAAGAAGATAAAACTCAGCACACACACAATTCCTAAGCAAAATTAATGCTTAGAAAGACACACGCAAATATTTTTATGTACTGAATTTAGTACAAAACGTGAAAAAATATTTAGTACTGTTCTTATAGACATTATGGTAACATAAATAAAATTCAGAAGAGCATGTCATTCTTCAAAACTGTTTCTCTCTGCCACCTATAGTATTATAGTATTATATCAACAATTCTATGTTAATAGGCATGTTTCACATGATCCCAGAAGCTCGAGAGTTTCTTGGCCAGAGTAATCACATGGAAATCAACTCCAGCTGCACCTTGAGGGAAACATTTGCAAATATTTTATATACAGATTTTCCCGGAGTAACAGGCATGGATGCTGTTGGATGGAAATCTTAGGAATATTTCCTCTTTATATAAATGAAAATAGCATATAACTGGGTATTCCCATTGATGACATTTATTAAAATAATTCTAAGATCATAATAAGATCTATAATTATTCAAGAGTTAAAAAAAAGTACTTGCTACAATGTATCCCAGAAGGGAGGGTAACAAGAAAGAATATTTCTCAGTAAATAATATTAATCAAATATATTCACTCTCTGCCTGCACTTTTTCACAGAATGGTTTAGCTAAATCAAGAGAGTAAAATATTTAGCTCTTGATTCTGAAGACCTTGTGCTTCGAGCCAAAGTAACAAATTCCTTATCACTGTAATACCTAGTTCAGACGGTCAATAAGTGTTCGTTAGGCTGGAGACATTTTACACAGTTGAGGTGGAGACCTAGTCTTTTCACTGTGTATCCAGGGTACTTATTTGAAACAGTTTCTTTTGACATAAATTCCTGCTTTTTCTAGTCTTCCCTACTGCGTACAATTCAGGTAAAGCTGATGTTTTTTTTCCCACATATTCTAAGCCATCATCTTACAATACACAGCTGAGCCATAAACCTTAAGAGTGTATCATTCTATCAATGAAACCAAAATAGAAAGATTGAGTGCCTTATTCCATTTCACAACATAACCTATCAGAGACAGATCTGGGATTAGAGCAGAGTTCATTTGATATTTGATTCTTGACTCAGTTAATCAATAATTATATGTTGAACACCCACCATGTCAAAAGCACTTTGCTAATAATCTCTAGGGCTGATTTCATAAGAATGTGCCCATTGGAATTATAAATAAGAGGTTATTGGTGATTATGCTTGAAGTGGAATAATAAGTGTATAAGCCGGACCTACATGAGTTGAGGAAGAGAATAAAGACCAAAGATGTATCATCACTTCTACCTCAAACCTTAGAAAAGAGTATTACAAATATTGAATTGCAAACAACAAGACCAAAACAATTAAAACAAGACCAAAAAAAAGTTAGTGATGCAGTTCAAAGAAAAAAACAAAGGATTCCTTTACGTTCATATTTGGTGCTTAAACATATTATTTACATTTTAATGAGAACTTTCTGACTTTCATGATAATTTACCTAAATTCCAGAAAATATTAAGGCACACAGTTTGAGGTCCTAAATTCCATTGTACAGAACTGCCCAACCTTATAATTGCCCTTCATATCCAACTATGAACTAATCTTAAATGGAAAATGTGTAGCTTCACCTATTTCTCTGAATACTAACTTTGGGGAGCTAATCAAATTGGGCTTTTTCTTTTTGGAATATAAATTTGAATATAATTGTTAGTCATTTCCAAAGACTCCCAGATTTAAAGAAGAAGCTTATCTGGTGTCACCTTCTCTGTGAACTCTTCCTCTGTCTCTCCACTCAGAATTAATATTTTCTGCCTCAGGCTCCATGGCATTTTGCTTGAAATAATCACTGCATTCTGCCTTGCATTCTTATCAGTCATATACCAAGGAGATTTCCTCCAATTGTGTCTTCCATTATCATTCAAATCTCTGTTTTTCTCATAAGCACAGAGCTCACATTTTCAGGAACTTCTTTATAAGTTATGGGGATATCCCCCTCACATCTTAAGCCCCACAAGTCCAGAACAGAATTTATCTTTTTCACTCGAATGCCTGTTCTTTAACAGTCCAACAACCACAGCTGTGCTTGACACACAAAAGTAAATGAGTCCAATTCCCTGAATTCCATGAGTTTTAGTCTATTCATATAAACAGGGCCATAAACATATCATTGAAAATATACACAGTAAGCACACAGCCCATTTAAAGGTGACCTCTTTATGTCTTCACCACCCTCATTGTCATTATAAAGAACAATGTCATTATCATCATCACAGCAAACAGTTACTAAGTACTTACTATGTCTCAGCCACCCTTGTACCTGTAAATTCCACTAATTTCTCACAAGGGTAAGAGGTAAGTGCTAGTATGAGACCCATTTTTAAAGCTGAAGAAATCTAGGCTAAGAGAGATAAAGAATTTTCTTAAAATTCAGAGCTGACAGTGAAGTTTTTGGTTATGATTAAACTCTCATTTAATTTATCAATATCATCAATTATATCCCAGCATACATATTAAATGTATATTAATAATTAATGTAACAATAAATAAAAATATATTATAAAATAAAAATTATATGTAAAATTATATATAAATCATGGAATATAGATCATACATGATTATTAATATATACTAATCTAATTAATAAAATAAAAAGGTATTCTGAAACTCCATTATTATGTGGAGTTATTAAGCAACAGAAATCCTTTATTTTGTTCAAAGGCCCACAGGGCTGAGTGGGGCACTTTATCCTAGTCATTCCCCAGTGTGCCCTTCTACCTTGCAAGGCTATGTGATCCAAGCCATGGTTGAACCTCAATTCAAACAGTTCTCGAGTATCTTTCATTTGCTTGGCACTGAGCAGCTTATAAAGATAAACGCTCCTGACTGCAAGTATCTTTACATTTACTAGGCAAGGAGGACCTATATATAATAGAGCATGCTAAATACTAAATAAAATACATATATCATACCACAGAGGAGGTGAAGATCAAGCAAAATATACCCAAGGTGTAACTGTATACAGTAACTTGTAAACGCCCAGAACCTAAAACTATTTAAAATTTACTGGCTCTCTGTTCTCTAAAAGGACAAGAATGGAAAGATACATGCTACATGAAACTCTTAGATATCAGTTTACATACAAAATCACACTGGGCTTTGTCAGACACCTATCTGTCAGCTCATGATATTAAGATGATGTTCATTACAGCATTGGTTAATCATCTATTAATCAGTCAGACAGACAGTTTTCCTGTAAGCTTTCAGAAAGTCTCTACTCCGGGCTTATGCTTCCCTGTTTTGCTTATTAATAAAGCAAAGTTGTGGTCTTTTGCAGATCCAACTGTCCTTTAGAAAACTTATACATAAAAAAGAGATGTAGGATTCATTAGGGAGAAACTTAATCTTATTTAAATCAAACTTACTTTTTATGGAATAAACTATTTCTTGAAATTTATTGTTGTAATTACTAAGTTATCTTAAAAAATAAACACAGTGATTACAAAACCCAAGAATGCGTGTGACTAATAATCATATTTAATATGTTAACTATTTTAAAATCTATAAATCATAGCCATCTTTACAAGTTGAATTCTTATTGTTCACGGTAAAAACTTGACATTTGCAAGATTTTTTTTTTTTAGTTCTACCAGACAAATGCCTTGATATGTACTTACATATGGTTAATCAAAAGCCAAATAAAGCAAATACATAACTCCCCAAGTGAACAATGCTCAATGTCCACATTTTCCTAATTGTTTCCATCACTGAGACCTCAGTCTAGCTCCATTTGCAGTGTTAGGGCCCATTCAGTCAGTACGCATGGCTCTAGCCATGCCAGTTGGTAAATTATTAAGTTAATAAAAAATAATTATTATTAAGGGTATCCATCAGTAAATAAATAGCTGCTGACTGACTGGAGTATTGCAATCGCTCCCGCGCTGCCCAAATGACCCTGGCTCATATCCTGAGACACCATAGAACATTTCCACTGGAGAGCTGATGAGTGACATGGCAGGATCCCTGCTCCAGCCCCCCGGCCGTGTTTGTTCTGATTGGCTGCTGCCTGTACTATTCGGGTTGTTTAAATGATTTGCCTGTCACCCATACACAGTTTCTCCTTCTGATCTTGAAGCATTGGCAACTGCCTCATTCCATGCCAGGTTTCATCACCCTTAGTCTCTCCTGGCTTCATACTTCCATTTACCTCTCTCCTGCTACCTCTGTGAAATAGAGAGGAGGCAGGAAAGAAAGGAAAGCACAAAAAATGAGTATCTATAAATGCCTCAACCTTTCATTATTCTTTCAAGACAGTAACTTCTAGATGAGGAAAGGAAGATCTCGGAACAGACACTGTGATCTACCACAATTCAAGCAGAGTGCTGGGGAAATGGCTCACGAGCAAGCATAAAGAGTGAGAAAATCAAAGCAGCACAAACAGACACGAAAACAACATCCTCAGTGTGTTGTGTGATCTCTGGTGCTGTGCTGCCCGGTGGCTCTCTGCCATCATTGCTCCCCATGGAAAACTGCTTACTAATGTACTTACCAATTTATTTTTTTCTGAAGTCAGTTAAGCTTGAATGCATATTAATCAATCTTTTTGCAATCTCTAGAGAACACTGAGTAAAATGAAGACTAATCGCAAAACCAGGGTGTGGAGTGCCTATCCCAAGTGATAAAAAGAAAGGCCATGGTAATCATCATCCTCATCACCAACGATCTTCCAAGATTGTTATCCCCCTTTGACATTCCTTGAGATAATATTTTTCCCTAAATTTACTCTCCAGACCATGATTCTGGTTACTGTTTTCAGTAGGTCGTATTTGGGAACATCAATGCAACTGTATTTTCTGGGTCTACCTAGTTATTTTAGCATACACTCAACTCAAAACACTCCTTACTAAAAGCATGAGAGTGTAGCAGCTGTGTAGGCACAAACAGACGAGAGGACTAGTTGGGAAAGTGAGATTTCCAAAGCCATGGTGAGGCAGGGAGAGTGGATTCAGCAGCAGCTCTCTTCAGCAGAGAACATCAGCGATTCATCAAAACAGGGCCCTGACTGCAGAAGGTTAAGTGACTGTAATCAACAATAAATTAGGGTATACTTTAAAATAACTAAAAGAGTAGAATTGGAATGTTCCTAACACAAATAAATGGTAAATGCCTGCACTAATGGATACCGCAATTACCCTGATTTGGTTAATTTACATTATATGCCTGCATCAAAACATCACTAATACGTACCCATAATAATTAAAAATAGTAAAAAAAAAAAAAATATCCTGACTGCAGAACATTAAAAACAACAAAATTTAAAAAATAAACCTCCAGATTGCATAATTACAGTATATACATAAAATCCATATGACATTATATTCAAACACGTCACCCTAATGTTGGAGAATTCTAAATATCAGTATAAGAAATTGCTTAAGATTAATCCCTGGTATACTCTGAAGATAAACGAGACAAGAGTTGTCACTGCAGAGACAATCTTTACTATCCTCATAACTTGTTTTATATGAAATCTATATATAGTTATATATGTAGCATTTTTATATATAGCATATATATAGGCTAGATATATTCTGTGTGTGTCTATATATATATCTCTCTCTTACTATATCAGTTTATACAACCATTATCTTCTTCAATCTCTAAAATAATCTGCAAGGTAGGTACTATATGTGTTTAAAAAATGAGGAAACTGGGGCTGAGAAGGATTAAATAAACTCATAAAACTAGCAAGTGTAGAAGTGTAATTTTAACATAAGTAATTGGTATAGCCTCTCCAAGCCTTAACTTTTTCATATAAAATGGAGGTCATAATATCCATACTGTGGCCAGTGCCTGCCAGCCCACCCTCAGATGGTGCCATTGTGTCATTTGCACCTGGTTTGCTCTTTCAGTGATTTCTACATCTATACACCTAAGAAAAAGAGAAATGAACGGCCATCAGCAAATAAGCAGTGGTGGAAGTATCATTTTAGAGAACACAGTCAAAGAAGATGGTGTCCTCAGCACCCAACACAGCACAGACTGAGACCAGAGTTGGCAGTAACAGGGAAAAGTGCTCCAGATTTCCTGGTCCCTCTGACTTCCCAATAATAGCAGATATGCTTTCTAACCCTATGTCCTTGTATTTCTAGTTACTTTATAGGCTGCCAAAAGTAAGGAGAAATGGACATGAAATGAACTCTAGAAGACAGTACAGTATGCTCACCTTTGGGTAGAGGAAGGGAAGTCTGAGATGGGGTACGCAGGAATGAACAACAACAATAGTAAATATCCATTGAGTGCTTGCTATATGCTGGGAACTTTATAGGGATTTGTTCATTTATTCCTCACAAGAGCAGTGGTTACCATCATCCCTATTTTATACCTGAGGAAACGGAAGCTGAGTGTTTAAGTAACTATGTTGAGGTCTTGCAGCTGGTGAGGAGCAGAGCCCTGTTCCAAGGGAGGGGGGCGACTCTCAAGAGCAAACTGCCTGCTGCTTATGTGATACCCTAACCCTATCCCCATTCCACTGCGACCTCAGAGGGCATAAATCCCTCCACAGAACAGGTTTAAGGCTTGAATTGAGAGAGTGATTCATAGAAGCAGCTGAATTTGCACATCACTGAGTGGTGAGGAGGTCTGCAGGCTAAAAGGAAGGTTAATTAGAGGGAAGAGAGAGAGGGCCAGAGGTCCCTGTGTTGGCTTGTTCTTTTGGTCTTGGATTTTCCCCGACAGTTGATGCTTTAATGTGGGGAAGACTCACATGTGTACATGGATTCAATGACCTCAATTCTAAGGATATCAGTGTGACCCTCCTTGCACGTTTCACAATTGGTGGAAAAACTCAGTAACGAAGCAACGGAATATCCCACGAGGCCTGTACCTAATATGTGAACTTTGAAAAACTGCAAGCAGAAACTACAAGGATTAGTTTTTCCATTGGAATAAAAGCTATGCTATGAGTAAGTGACTGTCGCAGTGCACTCAGATATGGAGAGTGGAACACTGAAAAATGTCCAAGTATACCTCAATACAAGGATGATTAACAAAGAGGACCTGGGGAACCAGACAAAGGGATCATTTTTATCTTATCTGAAGAAAGAATTTCTTGAAGGAGAATGAGATAGGGTAAAATTCTGAACTATACAAATATTTTTTGGTAAGTTGTTTAGGTGCCATATACGTATATATCCACATATACTCAATACTAAGTTAACTGCCTATTCAAGTGCACATACTGTGAATTCAATTGGTCTAAACTACGGGTTTTATCATTAGTACACAGTTTGTATTTAAGAGCTTCATACTGGATATTATTAAAATGCAGTACTTGGACTAGCTGATTTCAACTGATGATAAATAATGCCCAGGTATGAATTTCAATTCCTCCTTATGCATAGTTGCAAATAGGGGGTTTTAGTTCTCTGCTCAGTAGAAGCACAGTAACTAAATATAAAACTCTTACTTTTATCAGCCATACTGCTTTTGAAACCCCTACTGTGTGTCTGCCAGTCTATCCAATATGTTTTAAAGCTATTATTTCAAAACAGTTTTCAAGAAACTTTATAACTGAACTTCCATCTAGTAATTATATGATAAGAACAACTTCCCACAGATGAATTTAGCTGAGATATTTTTAGTACAGGATAGATAGGATTTTTTTTGAAACTCATTTGATAGGGTTTTGATAAAAAGCAACAACCTGTCAAGTATGGCCTGGTCTGTTATGTCTAGTTTCGCAACAAAAGACATAGTTCTCCAGATAGTAAACTAAGATCTTCCAGATGGATCCTGTAGACCTGACTGAGAAATTTTATTAGTCAATTTGTGTGAATCTACATGAAAGGTACTAATATGTCATCCATGAGTAACTTCATCAGTTGTAGATTTCTAGTATTTATGTATTAAAAGAAACAATTCCAAAGACTCTTTTGCTCTTAATATTATTTTTTTTTCCTTGCAAAATCCTTCACTTACTGTAAAAGCACTAAGTATTTGCTCTAGTTTCAGTTCAGCTACTGTCTCAAACTGTACAAGGTTACTGATATTTTTGAACCTCAATTTCTTCACCTGAAAACCAAGGGGCTTGCAATGCTGAGTACTCAGGACTACTACATTTCTCAAATAGTGTAATATTGAAGTTCTGATGAGACTCAGTAAATACTACCAGTCTTCTCAGATGAATTTTAGACAAATAAATAATATAAAAAAAGAATCAGGCTGGGTGCAGTGGCTCACATCTGTAATCCAATACTTTGAGAGGCTGAAGCAGGAGGATCCCTTGAGTCCAGGAGTTCAAGACCAGCCTAGGCAACATAGTGAAGCCCCATCTCTAAAAAAATTTTTTTAAGTAAAAAAGAATCACCATATGGAGGCCTTTATCATTTTGACTACTGATAAAAGTTGGCCTGAGGAATGGGTAGACTGAAGCAGACTTCACCCACCTTTTTGCAGGGGACCAAGCAGGTCCCCTCTGCCAGGGAAAGGGTTTACACCTAAGTTCACATCCTGGCCCAGAGCAGCAAAGGGCCCCTCTCTGCAGACAGAGAAAGGGAGCATCTCTAAGCAGAATATGCCATGCTATTCTGCCCACATTTCTAATCAGCTAAGACACTCCTTCCCAGGGGGAGTGTGGGTGGGGGAGAATAATGGGGTGCAGTATGGCCAGGCATGTTTGAGCCAAAATCTCTCCCAGGAAATCAAGAATAGACAAAAAACATTTTCTTTTGACAAATTAAACTCTGATTCCTGCCATATCCACTATGAGGAAGGAGGTCCAGGGTTTAGGGCAGATCAGTGGGTAAATCTTACTTATGTAAAGCAGTCTTCTGCATGGGAGACCAAATGTTGCTCTTCCCATGATGGTTCTCTGTGATCAATGAAGCTCAGGTGGAATAAGGATACTTCAAAGGTACCAGAAAATTTGGGTTTAATATCTGACAAAACCCTCCTATCATGGGAAGAAAGGGGCCCTAAGAGAGAAGGTGGAAAAAGTTTTCAAAGTGGAAGAGCAAGACATTGACGAATAAGTACTGAGTACACTAGGGTAGGTAGTTATCTGCTGACTTCTTGGGAATGAAAAGCAATACAGCTGGGTGGCTGGAAATATAGATGCTGCTGGGGCTCTAGTTTCCATCCTGCACTTATTAGCTATGTATATTTCCACACATTATTCAACATCTCAGTATCTTTGAGAGTCAGTTTCCTCATTGCGAAAATGTATCCAGTTACAGGTTTTACCTCATAGGGTCACTGTGTGGATTAAATATATTAATATACATCACACACTTGGATGAGTGCCTGGCACACAGTTAGAGTGTGTGAGTGTTAACTAGTATTTGTTGTTGTAGTATTTGCTTCACAGCAACTGCTCTGCACTCCACCCTGCATGGCTTTTAAAACAATCTAGAAGGCTTTAGAAGGCAAAGAGGAAGACCGGGTTTTAAAAAGCAACAGAAACAACACTGTTGGTGGGGATGTAAATTAGTACAGCCATTATGGGAAATAGTATGGAGGTTCCTCGGAAAACTAAAAATAGAAATACTATTATGATCCAGCAATCTCACTACTGGGCTTTATTTTCCAAAGGAAATAAAATCAGTACATCAAAGAGATACCTGCACTGCCATGTTTATTGCAGCACTATTCACAATAGCCAAGATATGGAATTAACCTAAGCTTCTAACAATGCATGAATAAATAAAGAAAATGTGGTACATATACACAATGGAATACTATCTATCCATAAAAAAGAATAAACTTCTGTCATTTGCGGCAACATGGATGAGCTTGGAGGGCATTATGTTAAGTGAAATGAGCCAGGCACAGAGAGATAAATACTGCATGTTCTTACTCAAATGTGGGAGCTAAACAAGTTGATCTCGGGAGTAGAATAATTGTTACTAGACTGGGAAGGGTAGGGGCCGGGAAGGATAACCAGAGGTTGGTCAACGGATATGAAAGTCCACCTAGATAGGAGGAAAAAATTCTAATGTTTTGAATGTTCTTCACCAAACCTATCATGCATAAAAATCATAAA
Source organism: Lepilemur ruficaudatus (assembly GCA_963574885.1). NCBI lineage: Eukaryota > Metazoa > Chordata > Mammalia > Primates > Lepilemuridae > Lepilemur > Lepilemur ruficaudatus. The sequence continues at coordinate 48,709 of CAUYRT010102959.1, read as the reverse complement.
AAAATAGCTTTGTCTTTTCTTACTTTAATGTCTTAAACAAGGGCCTTTTCCTCCGTCTACTTCCAGTCTATTGAATCCATAAAATTCCATGTACAGTGGCTTTACTTTTCTTGATCAACTTTCATATCTGAGTGAAGAAAGAGTAGCATAACAAGAATTGAGTCTGTTCTGCACCAGATTTTACTGCTTCTCTCAATAAATCCTGTCCAGAAATCAGGAGTTGCCATTCATGTCAAAACCTAGCAGTTTCAGTGGCATAGAGAAAATGGTATTTCATATCTTTATTCAATCAATGTTACTGAATACAAAGATTAAAGAAGAATGACATTTGGTCCTGTAATCCATGAATTTGTATATTTTTAAGGAGGTGACCCCTCTATTAGACAGTAGTAGAGGTGAGTGCCATAGATGATCAGACATAAGAACTCTCTTTTGGTGAAGGTGACAAGAAAGCTTCAGAGAGGAAAAAGTTCAGGAACACAGAGGTAGGGGAAATATTTTAGATCAGGGGTTGGTAAACTAGGCCCTACAAGTCACCTGTTTTATAAATTAAGTTTTACTGGAGCACAGTCAGGCTCTTTCATTTACATTGTTTGGCTGTTTTCACATTACAAGCACAGTGGTTAGTAGTCGCAACGTAGATCATATGGCCTGCAACACCTAAAATATTTACTATTTAATCCTTTATATAAAGTTCTAGACAATCCTAGTTCTAAATCATGTCATGATCAAGTTCCCATAAAAAAGAACAAGATACTTGCTATTGTCTATGTGTGTATGGATGATGGTTGGTGGTAAAAGAGATTGTTAACAGTGGATGGGGTTTGTGGAGGAGGAAGTTGGGAGCTAAAGTAGATGACCGCCTGGTCCACAGGAGACACCATGATAGATGAAGCAAAGGACAGACCACAGCCAGAGCAAAGCCTTGAACACCAGGCTGAACAGTCTAGATTGCATCTGGCAGCAAGAGGAATTCATACAAGTTGCTAGAAGGAAAGGCATGATCAAAGTACAAAGTAAGAACGACAATGCTGATGTTTTAGTAGGAGTATTTACAAAAAGAGACTGCTGAATGGAAACCAGTGTGTGGGAATGTGGCTTATTCAACTTTGTGTCCCAAGTATGTCACAAGGTGTCCTGCATCCAGTGAGCAGGCCAAATTTCTCTCCTTCAGTGAGTAAAAATAGTAAATCTATTGCATTAGTTCAAGAGTAAGTTAATGATAGTAGCACTAGGTAGGTGCTTATTGGAGACAGAAAGGGAAAGGTAATTTTAAGAGGTTTATGAAGGAAAAATATAGACCTTGCCTAATGACACTGAAGAACTTCAAAACAACATTACAAGGAGTACCGCAGATCCCTAACCGAAAGAAAACATTAGGCGGAAGAGCAGATTTTACGGTGCTGACAGGAGGTAGTCGGTTCGGCATTGGTGAAGTCAAGTTTTAGGTGAGAGCAAAGAGTGCTCACTGGAAAAGTCTGTCACATGGTGGCAAATACAGGATAGGAGAGTTTAAGGCTAAAAATCTAAGTAGGGAGACCTCACAGGTGACACAACATGTTCTGGGGGGAGGTAATCCTTTAAAATCAGAGGATTTCAAATGAAAGCCTGATATCTACTTTTTAAAAAAATAATTGGGAGATCATGCCAGCACTGTACCATCTCCATGCTTGAGCTTCAAGGGCAACTCCTTGAGATGGTTTGGCTTCCTGGTGTGCAACAGCTCCCCACCACTGATGCCTTCCCAACACTGAGGCCAAGCGTCATTTGCAATTCACGGTTCAGCTTGAAGTTTTATTTTTCTTTAGTAGACACTCTGTTCCCACATCAAGGTCATAATAAATGGGAGAAGGTTCAGCAAAAATCAACTTCCTTTCAAGACTGCCATAAATATAGGTATGTATTACATTCCTCCACCCAACAACACTGGACAGATGAAAGTGTAGGTTTCCACAAATGTACGAATTGGAGTTTACTTAGGCTTCCTGTTATATGAGAAGGCTTTATTCTATGGAAGCCTTTGTTATAAGATATCTTTTAATTTTTACCTTTGCCTTCTCAGAAGACAGAAGCCTGAGGATACGAGCTTCGCACTGAATCCACACGGCACCACCGGCTCTTGCCTCTGTCTGTGTAGGATGTCAGCCCCATACCATGTCGGCCCTGCTCCTGTTTCCAGGTCTAGCTTGCTTTCCTTCTAATAACTGCGTTCTACATGTTATAGTTATATCCTAAAACCGTTTGAAAATAAAGATCTTTGGGAGATCTGGAGGGATGTTTCAAGGCTGAAAAGGCTACACATTTATTTTGTTAATAGCATTATGTTTTTCAACAAAGTCCATTGTGGTTAAATTACTATTTTCCTTCCTGTACAAAATAAGCATCCTAGAGAAAGGTAGTTAAACTAATAACTGTGTTAGAAGGAAACAACAATATCCTGGATGTGTATAATTTCACATTTGCTGTGATACCAAATCATTTTAGCCACTTTAAGGACACACAAAAGGTGAGAGTCTAACAATTTACCCACACCGTGGTTAAACAGAGAGGGAAGAGTCATGATTTGCCTCCACTTTATTAATACCACTTTCTGTTTACTTAGACTCTGTGTCTCTGAGGTGCTCAAATAATTTTTCAGACAGTATCCAATTAATCTCTAGCTACGTAGGTGGCAGCATTTCAGATTAAATTATCTCTCAGTCACTTCCTCATTAAAAAAAGAAAAAAGATGTCAAGCATATGACAAAGCATCTTGTCAAAATGATTTCGCAGTTGAAGAGGTCTTGCAAAAGAAGAGCACATCACTCCCATTTGCTCCTGCGAATCCACTCTTTGGAAGGACAACCACTTTGGTTACTTGGGCTCGATCTTATTGGGAAGTACAACAGTGAATAGCCTCTTCCAGGATTGTACACAGGAAATGGAGAGTCAAAACTGGGAACCCAGGCAGGGTATGATTCCTTAATCTTAGAGAAGCTACAGAAAAGCAGTTTGGCATTACAATGACAGCTTATGACGATGAAAGCTGCTTAACTGCTTTGGGAGAGGAACCGTCTCCTACTGGACAGCATTCCTGAACTTCATCTTAGTCAGTAAATCTTTATTTTATACCCTCCTGTAAATTAAGTTTAGAATAATTAGAATGTAGAAAATGTTGCAAAGAATGTGAAGTCATTTTTTTCAAAAACTTTAACAAGTCCATTAATTACGCCATGTTAACACTAGCATCCTCAAGATTCCCTTTCTCCTTCAAATTTAATTTCAGAGAGCAGTGAACCCAAAAGAAAGAGTGACCCTAGAAAGATTCATGTGACTCAAATAGCACCTTTTACAAACGTGATTATGCAATCATCAGCAGATAGCACAGTGACTTTCAGAGGCCATGGGAGAGTGATACTTGGGAATTATAGGAATACAAAAAATGTTAGCATGAAAAAATTTCTGAGGAATTTAGTTTCATGAAAACAAAAATAAAATAGTTCCCTAAGTTTTTATATTATGTTATTCATTCAATCATTTGACAACTATTTACTGAGAGTCTACTAATTTCCAACTGCTAAGTTAGCCACTGGCTATAATAGATGAATATGAAAGCTATGATACAAAACTAAATGAAATGTATAGCCAAGTGGAGAGCAGAGACACACTAGCCATTGCAACTCAGTGTAATAAGAAAGTTGGACAGTTCAGAGTTATACACAAGCAACCCAGGTATGGGATGTCAGAGAAGGCTCCCTGGATGCAGTGGTATTTGGTCTCAGATACTAAGAGTGAGTAGGGATTAGACAGGTGAAGTGGAGTTGGCAGGTATTCTCGGCAATAAGGTTGTCTTGTTTTTGCTGATAAACGAAATGGTAGCTCAACCAGAGTATGTGGCTTTCCAAGCTCAGTCCTGTTACTTTGCAGAGTAGAAACTTGAAAACCATCTTTTCTGGCTTCCAGTCCTGTGGGTGCTTTTATTCCCTAAAGGGCCACAGTGTTACCCATCACAGTTGCATGTTCATGTGGATAGAGGTTCTAAAAAAAGTCATGCAAAAAAGAGAAATGATATATTCAACAGCAGTGTGACAAAATGCTTGTTCTATGAGTAAGCAGAGTGGCTTGCAAAAACATGTGGGTGTCACTGGCCTGTTATTGCCATACCCAAGGTGGCAGAAGTACCAGGAGAGGAGAGAGAAGGGTAAAACAAAGAAGTTGGGCAACAACACAGGCAAGGCTACCTGGGAGAGTATGAAAGAAGAGAAAATGGAAACAAAAAGAGAAAGAGAGAGAGAGAGAGTGTCTTTGCAATGGAAGAAAGGACTGCCTTCAAAACTAACTTCAAAGAAAGAACTCCTGGCCAGATTAATCTTCCTAAAGTTACATTATGTTTGAGGTATACCTTGCTCAAAACCCATCAATGACCCCCTTCCACTCGACAATATGGTACCATTTACCCATTTACCTTCCCAGCTCATTCTTTTCCTCCAAAACATTCTATTTTACGAACACATATCTACACTTCTCTGCCTCCTCATGTATGTGGCTATCATTCTTGCTATCTATAGCGATATACCTTGTATTTCAATCCCCAAAATACTATCCCTATAATCAATATCTGTTCAAATGTCACTGCCTATATTATGTCTTATTCTGAGCTGTCCTACTTATTTCTGTGTTTGCTTCTTGTATCAATATTCAATGAAATTTCACTCTTCAACACCAACATCCTTTTGATTGAAAGTTAAACCAGTACTAGTGCCTATATACCAGGGCATTGTGCAGGTACAAAGCAAAGAAAAAAATAGTACGTCCTCTATCCCAATTAGCTTATGCTATGACTCTTCCATTCTAGTGCAGTGAAATGAGCAAAGATACTATCTATTTATTTTAAACTAAGCTTTTTAAAACTGAAAAAAAAAAGTCCTAGTATGTGGAAAAATTTAAACAGTGCCAATACCAAATGAAGTAAAAAGAAAAAAAAAATACAGTAAAAAAGCCCTAACTGCCAAGTACTAAAATACTGCTTCCAAAATTCAAAATCTATTAGCAGTTTGAATGTATTATTAGGAGATATTCTCTATGTGTATATCTGGTGTATGTCTGTGCATAAAAACATACATATATACACACATACACATGGAAACATATAGGTTACTGTACTCACCTGGACTTTTTCCACTCAAAATTATGTATCATGAATATCGTTCCAGGTCACCACATTTAGATCTACCCCATCCTATTTAACAGCTGTAATATTCCATTGAATGGAAACACCATAATTTATTAAACAGTTTCCTATAGACAGAATCAAGTTATTGTCTGTCTTCTGTTCCTACAAATAATGTTAAAACCCCATGCATGCATTCTGGAGTACAAGGGAACAAGGGCTACAATTCTTGCTCTGCGGCTTAGTGGCTGTAGGACATTGGAGACATTATTTCACTCATCCGAGCCTCAGTTTCTTGTTCTATAAAATTAGGGCTATTGTAGGATTACCTGAGTTACAATGGATAGAGTGCATTTCCTGGCACACAGGAGGCATTCAATAAATTATATCCCTTATTTTTCTAGGACTGTATTAGGTATTATGTAAGATACTGCTCTTGTGCTATGTATCTCACAGCATATAAGGTTTGAACAGAGCTTTAAAGAAAAATAAATACATGTACATAAACATACACACACACACACACCCCCCCAAAAAAGAGTCCTTTTTTTACCTACATAATTACACTTTTTATTATTCTTCATTTTTTTCTATGGATTGGATCTTTCACCTAGTATCATTTCCTCTCAGTCTAAATCACTTTTTTCAGTATTTCATTTAGTGCAAGTTGGCTGTTGACAAATTGTCTTAGCCTTTGTCTGCCTGACAATGTCTTATTTAATCCTTATGTTTTAAAGGCTATTTTTTTCTCAAGGTAGAATTCTAGGCTGACACACAGTCATGCATAACAACATTCCGGTCAACTATGGACTGCGTGTGTGACAGGGGTGCCTTGAGATTACCACGGAGATGAACAATTCCTACTGCCTAGTGATGTGATGGCTGTTGTACCATCATGGCACAATTGTTTTATTTTATTTTATTTTTATAATATTTTATAAATTTATAAAAATAAATTTATAAATTTAGCCTAAATGTACAGTAGGATACAAGAATGTTCTAGGCCTTCACATTCACTCACCACTCACTCACTGACTCACCCAGAGCAACTTCTAGTCCTGCATGCTCTATTCATGGTAGGTGCCCTATACCGGTGGACCATATTTTATCTTTATACTATAATTTTACTGCATCTTTTCTATGTGTATATATATGTTTAAATACACAGATACTTACCATGGTGTCACAATTGTCTACAATACAGAATGTCCTCTGAGTTTCTTCCCTCTATCTGTGTGTCTCAAATCTCCCTCTCCTTCCTAAAGGCCCTAAATGCAAGGACTCCATCATTGGATTTAGGGCCCACCCTAATCCAGGATGATCTCATCTCAAGGTCTTGAATTATATCTGCAAAACCCCTATGTACAAATAAGGTCACATTCACAGGTCCTGGAGGTTAGGATTTGAATATACCTTTTGGGGACCACTATTCAGTCCACTACATAGTGAGTGACATAGATAGGGTTCAGCGAGGAAGATGTGAGAGTCACACAAACCTGGACCTTCACCTGAGACTCCAGCCAGTTCAAGGAGCTTGGCAAGCACAGGGGTGAACACAGTATGGAAACAGGTGGTTGGTGCTTTGGAAAGGAGGCAGCTTAAATCTGAGAACGTGCTGAAGGTTTGTATCTAAAACATACCCCCACGTTAGTTAAAGTCCAGGTTGAAGATTTTCACGTGATAGCAGTAATTATTAAAATAATGCTCTTTCCTTCAAACACTTGTTAGGAACCTTCAATGTGCCAGAAGCTGAGTATACCAAGACAATTCATATATAGACCTTAAGGAGCTTACAGTCTAATAGGCAGAGACATGTACATGTAAAATATCTCTATAATAAACATAATATAATTATATTGTAATATAATAAATTGCACAAACATTGTACCATTTGACCCTCCACAATAATCCTACAAAATAAACTAGCTTTAGAAGAGGAGACCCTGAGACCCAGGTTGAATAAATAATCCAGATTTTTTTGCTGGATAAACATGAATGAGAGACTGAAACTCAAGACTTTTGACTCCTCGTATAATTTATATTGCTCTTTGCCATGTGCCTTTTATATGAATTAATGACCTCTGGTGTTCTCTTATGAATTTCAGCTTCTATAACTCTAGTGTGGTTTTTCTTTCTGTAGGAACATACTAGTCTCTTGGTATTATTTACTAATAATTGTTTGCTAGTGAATTCATTGGACTGTGTAGAATCATCTCCTGCTGTATTTGAACTTACAGTCCTGTCTTTCCTAATTTGGCTAAGAGATTGGATTTATGGGACCTCATAGTAGATACCTGAGATCAAGGTCATGCTGAATCCTTGTAATGGCTTTAGTACATAAGAACATCAAAATTAACCATTTAAAGCATATTATAACACTAAATTCAAAGAGAAAATGGCAGGAATACCATCCAATTTTCACTGTTTTAAATTTCAATATGTCAAATGCTAAACAACAAAACAGTATTGTCCTAAATACTTAAGTGTACCATCTAAAGCAAAGAATTTAAAGACCTGACTGCTGTTTCTAAGAGCTAACAAAAAGTCCTCCCAAAATAGCGAATTTCATTTATATAGGATTGGCAACCATCGCCCTCATTTTGCCAAAAAACAGAATGCCAAACATTAACTTCAGCAACTTTAATTTTCGAAGGGAGAAAAATTATACTTTAAAATAAGTACATACTGAGTCATTATTCATAGAAAAAAATATATTTACCATCATAATGGTAAAAACACATTCCAAGAATAAAGGCACATGAGGACTTCTCTATTTTTCCCCAAAAGTCAGAAGCTTCCAAGAAAACTTAGTAATAACCTTATCACTTGATATAGCTTATTTCCCTTACCAATAACACAAGGAATCATGGCCACTTTTTTCACAAGCAGTAATGAGGGTCTATTGAGGTTTGCTCGATGACATTTTCACTCTGGGGACAACAGGAGTGAGTCAGAGTGGAGAGAAGCAGAGATATCTTTACGTCTTTCACAAGGATATCAAAGCCCATTCCATTACTAAGACAAAGTTTTGGAGCTTTTTAAAGAAAAAAATGTAAGGGGCCATGTGCTTTTAGCATAATTCCATCTGTTTTACCACTCAGAACTCTTTAACACCCTCAGACTCGGAGGAGACAAATGATCACATTTTGTCATTTTTTCCTCTTGGAATAAAGTTGGGAGGGGGTGGGGAAAATTGGTAGAAAATGATGAGTTCTATTTTAAGGAAAACACTCTGGAAAACACAGAAAATAAAAGTGATCCAACCCCCTAAGCAAGAGAAGAGCATGACGTTAACCATAACTTGCTTTAACCCAAGATTCAAATTATCTTATCAAAAATGTATGTGCTATTCAGTGTTAGCACTATAGCTGTGTACTTCAAAAAAAAGCCAATAAGTAAAGCTCATAGAATATGTCCAGTACTACAGCCATAATCTATCCAGTTCTTTTTTTAACGTCAGTATATGTTTTACTCAAGAACTAAAGGGATTTGAACCAAACAACCCACATTCATTCATTCATGACTGAACCTGTTTCATCAAAGAAAACTTAAAATAAATATACTTTTTAAAAAGAAACACAAGCACTCCATTTTAAGATATGCATTCCATTTGATGTCCCTAAGGATGGAATTCTTAAAGTGATGGGGTTACTTTCTTTTCTTTTTTTTCTTTATTGAAGTGTAATTTACATATCATGTCTTTACTCCATTTTAAGTGTACAATTAAATGGTTATTAGTAAATTTACCAAGTTTTACAGATATTCACATAAATCAGTTTTAGAGGATTTCCTACCGCCTATTGAGATCCCTAATACCCATCCCCAAATGCATTTCAAGCATGCCCTTCCCCTTCACAATGCTCACCACATCTCTTACCATTCAATCCAGCAATAGCATTATTAGGGTTACTTTCTTAAGTATACCATAGTTGAAGAAAAAATATAAGGCTGGGCATGGTGTCTCATGCCTGTAATCCCAGCACTTTGGGAGGCTGAGACAGGAAGATAGTTTGAGGCCAGGTGTTCAAGACTAGCTTGGACAATATAGAAAGACCCTGTCCTACAAGAAAGTTTTTTAAAACCTTAGCCATACTTGATGGCACACACCTGCAGTGCCAGCTACTTGGGAGGCTAAGGCAGAAGGATTGTTTGAGCCCAAGAGTTCGAGGCTACAGTAAGCTATGATCATGCCACTGCACGTCAGCCTGGGCAACAGAGTGAGACCCAGTCTTTAAATAAAAAAGAAAGAGAGAGAAAGAAAGAAAAGAAAAAGAAAAAAAGAAAAAAGAAAAAAGAAAAAACATCCAGAGCAAAGGTCAATAAATTTAATCACCTATTTAAAGAGGGCAACAAAACACTTCTCAATATTTTTTAAAAATGTATTACTCTTTCTCCAGGGTTATAGTACCTTTAAGAGTAACTAGAAAAGTTACAAGGATAGGTGACTGAAGACCTGAACTTTATTTCCAGTTTTGTACCTAATTATATAAGTAACTATGGGAAATTGATTGAAATCTCTCAGGCCCACTTTCCTCACTTGTCTAATATAGATAATACCATCCTCCTATCTATATTATGGGATTTTTATGAACTCAAATAAGTTTAATAGAGGGATAATTTATAATTTAAAATGTTAAATATTACACAATAAGTAATCGAAAATTAAGAATCTTTCTTTTTGGAAATATAATTGACCCTAAATAACATGGAGGTTGGGGAGCTGACCCATCTGCAGAGTCAAAAATCCACACATAACTTTTGCTTCCCAAAAAACTCAACTACTTACAGCCTATTGTTGAATGGAAGTCTTACTGATAACATAGTCGATTAACAAATATTTTATATGTTATACGCATTATATACCATATTCTTACAATAAAGTAAGCTAGAAAAAAGAAAATGTTACTAAGAAAATTATAAGGAAGAGAAAATATATATACTATTCATTAAGTGGAAGTGGATTGTCATAAAGGTCATCCTCTCCATGTTGAAGAGGCTGAAGACAAAGAGGAAGAAGAGGGGTTAAGAAGAAGAGGAAGAAGAGGGGTCTCAGGGGTGGCAGAGGTGGAAGAGGTGCAGGAGCTGGAAGGGAAGGCAGGAGAGGCAAGTACCCCCGGTGTAACTTTCATTGAAAAATAATCCATGCATATGTGGACCCACAGAGTACAAACCCGTGTTATTCAAGGGACAACTGTGTGTCTTAGCCCTCAGACTTGAAGGTTTGGAATTACTCAGTATGATGAGGCATTATCTGAATATAAGTTACCCGCCCAGCAATGTGGCCATGAAGATACAGAAGTGTAGGAAGTGACTCCTAACCTTACATAGTCCTGTTTAATAGTCTGGCTGTGGAAGAGAAAACAAGCACAATGTCACTGACGGCAAACTAAGGGAAGACCGCCACATAGGGAAACTGATGCACAAGCCACTGTCAATACCACATTGACATCCTTCTAAACTATCTACTTGGCTTTGGCAAAGAACACTTGGCCTATCAAGGGAGGTTAAAACTCTTGCCCTGTCATTCAAGACTCTCTACTCCTATTTCATCATTGCAACTTTAGTTGAATTTTTGTTTATATATATATATCCTATGCTGTAGTCAGAATGAGCAACTCATTGGCTTATGTCATTTCCAGATTTTTGCTTTTCCTTATGTTATTGCATAAACTTGAAAATCTCTCTTTGTTACCTCACTCACCTCCAGAGAGCACAGGGCATAAGCTCTCTGTGAACTGAGAGACCTTATGTATCTCTGTAACATCAGCAACTAGCACAGTGCCGGGCTGGCATATCAAGGGTGTTTAACATTGATTTTCTCACTGTATAAATAAAATTTAGAAAACATCTCATCTATCTTTTATATTTTAATATTATTATTAAACAATCTGCACAGAAAATTTTGTAGGCATGTAAAGAAACTGAATTAGATTTTAGGAAAATAAATCAAATTTAGAGGCATACATTTGGAATTCTGCACAGAGAGACTTTGACTCATCTCTCTTTTATTTGTGCATTCTGCACATTTCAGGAACTTGGAAGGTTGCAGTAGACATTAATTATGCCTCTTCTTTTAGGAAGCACAGGTACACACACATATACACACATAAGTTTAGGATAGTTTAGGCCTCTGGACTTTGAACTTTATAACAATACAAGTATATCATTAAAATATTTATGCATGTCCTTCAAATAGAGGCATATTTATACATAAATTGCAAACATGTATTATATATCATGTATTACTATGATATAAATGATATACCAAATAGTAATTTTAAATTATGTAACAAAAACACATAGCATTGCATATTATAATATTTACTTGCTATACCCAAATAGATCGTTTGTTACACTTTATTTTGGAGACCATTGCTTTAGGGAAAGTCTCAAATAAAAACATAAAAGTTAGAGTCAGAAACCATTACAGTCCTTTCTTTAACAAAAACAAACAGGACTATCTCAGGATAGTCAGAATTTTTCCAGGGTGGCTCAGGGTGTTTTCTTTCTTCAGGAGAAACAAAACAGAAGATGCTGGTATTCTAAGGCCCAGAGCTAGAAATTGCCCCAGTGTCCTTCCTGCCATATGTGTTGGTCAGAGCATCCCAGAACCTGCCTGTATGCAAGGGCAGGGGACACAGAAATCACTTCTCAGTGGGAAGAATGTCAAATAATTTGTGTCAGTGTTTAATCCATCATGCCCAGAAACAAAAGAAAAACTGCAAGTACGCTTATATCACTGCAGAGTAAAATGGTATATGACTTTGGGGATGAAACAGAAGGCATTCCAGATAAGGGGAGAAATGTCCCCAAGGAAATGAAGCCTAGAAAGTGTTCACAGTCAAGTTCACCATAGGAAGAGTTCGAGAAGCCAGACAGAAATAGAGAATGCATGCCCGTGAGAAGTCCATGGTACCTATAGTCAACAATAATGTTTGATAAAAAAGAAAAGAAACAGTAACAAGACTGGAAAAATACCTAGATGTTAGCAGTTAATAATTTTCACCTAATGATGGGATTATGAGCTGTATTTTTCTCTTGACATACTCCTATATTTATAGAACATTTGAAAAATGTATTGACTGAATAATTAGGAAAAAAATAAATGTCATTTTAAAAAAAGATGAGTACATCAGTGATGGTTTAAAACTGAGAGATCCTGGATTTCAAAATCTCAGCTGGGGGGGTTTCGATTCCAGCATGGAATGAGATAGCAGCGATGCACAGTTCACAGGAAAAGAGCAAAGGAATCAAGATACAATATTGTCAGGAAAGTTGTTCGGAACTCACCAAGACAATGTATGAAAATTAGATTATATGTACAAAAAAGTTTGTCCTTGGTTGGAAAATAATGCCTTATATATTAGAATTCTAATATAACCAGCTATTATTAATATTCATTCATTCACTCACTATCAGTATCTATTATATACTAAACCCTGTGTGAGATGCTTAGTATTATTTCATTTCATCATCAAAACCATTATAAAGGAGGTGTGACTGTCACTCATTTTGTTACCTATGTTGTTAAATTAATTAGTTACATATAGTTTAACTGAATATAAAAATGCAGCCATGTATTTTAACTACATAAAGTAAACTGCCTTTTCTATGATTTACGACTCATACATTTTCCCCCTCATGTATTTACTGATTGGTTATCAAAAAATCAATTTTGTCAAACTGAACTAGGAGAAATGCATCACCAAATGTCCAAAATTGATTCTATCAAATGTCTGAACTAACAAAGTATTTTTGCCTCACACTATGGAATTTTAAAATTCTGTGCCAATATAATGTGAAGTAGCAAAAAAAAAGCTGCAAAAAACAGTTGTTAAGTAAACTTGAGATACAAATCTAAAACCTCACAAAATTATTGGTAGCTTCAAACACTCCGTAGGTACAAAAAGTTAATCCAAGACTTTATTTTGCATAAAGTTATCTCTTTTAGAGCTTTTCTGAGTAGTTTAATATCAATCATCTATTTTGATATCCTAATCTGCCAGAAAGTAATTGACTTCTAGTCAAATTATTTTCACACATACCCTCCAAGCAGCTGTAAAGCTATGAATATACAATATGAAATGATATTTTTTATACCCCTGGATGCATTATATTATAAAAACAAAACAAAGAAGTATTTATAGTCTGGCACAAGAATAACAATGCAAAAAAGTTGTTTGGCTTTTTTTTATGAGTATGAAGTTTCAGAATTACAACTTTTGAAACAAATCAACTTTGAGTAACAAAAACTGGTTCCTGGTAATGTGACAAACCTAGTGTAACCCAGGGTACATTTTCTATTTACCCATTTATATGACGAAAAGGTATAAACATCTGCTCAGGTACAACTGCTTGTGGGAAAATAAAATGAACATATCCTCAATTTTTGAATTTAGTAAACGTTCCCATATCACCACAATTCCCACTTTAAGCAAAATCAGCATTTAGACATTTTGCATTTCAGAGAAAAAGACAAAAAAAAATGTTCACAATCATTTATCAGTTAAATAGAAGCAGAGAATAGAAACTCAACCCACTAAGTACATTAAACATAATTTTAAAAAAATTAGTATGTCTACTCTGCTGAGAGAAGAAGTGGTATTACCTGAGGGTGGTGAGGCCAGAGGACAGGTACACTGGAGTGTCAATTTTTCCTGTTGATTTACTTATTTATTTTTTTAAATGGGAGAGAATTGTTAATGTTGAGGAGAAAGAGCTAACAGAATGCAAGCAGAATGTAACCAACCAAGATGTCCCCAGAGGAGACAGGAGGAGAAGCGCCGTGCTGGCGTCTTGGCAGTGTCGGGGACAGGCAGCAAAAGGGGAACAGAAGACGGCACTAGGAACCTTCCTGGGGAAAGGGCACACATCTGCATGTGCTGGGTGGAATTACATTGTGAATCAACCAGAAATACCACTCAAAGAGCTCATCCTGTCGAGGGAATCATATTAAATTTGTATATATATGAGACAAGCACATTCTCTAAGTTTGCTTGTGTACAATCCGCATGAAACATACACAAAACAGACGGAAAATAGACATAAAGAAATCATGCCAGTATAAAGGAAGCCAATCCTCCCACAATGTAGTTTGTGAAAAGAAATCCATCAATAATCAACTTCTGCAAGTTCTGTCATCTTTAAATTATTTCTCCCTGAGATGTTGCGGGATTCAAACATCTTATCTTCTATGTATATTGACCCAAAACTGCATCTATTTAAATTTCCTCTCAGTAGAATTCATATACAGATTTCAAATTATAATGCCTTCATTACACAATAAAGAGTAATAAATAAGACTTACTTTTAAAAATAATCTTGATTAGAACCTATAAGCCATATAAATCTGTCCTTATTCATTGGTATATTATATCTAGATTTCAAACATTTGTCAGAGAATATAATCTTGAACTTCTTTAAAAACACTAAATTTCACCCTTGAATCAAAACAAAATAATGAGCTGCATACATGACCGTATCACATTGGCCTTAGAAGAATTACTTTTGTTGCATTTTTTCTTGGATATGTTATGTTATATACCTCAATGAAGTCCATTTGAAGAAATAGCCCAGTGAGTGAATTTCATTTTTGAATTTACTATTAGCATCGCAGATGATACTCATTACTTCACACAATGTCTCTTTATTGAGAACTATGGAAATTTCCCTCTGCAGCACAGGAATAACTACACCTCTTCTAAGAATCCTTTCTAACCCAAAGGACACTGCATTTTCCTTTGCATTTTCCTTTTTTGTATTGATTGCTGAAAGACTATACTCCCATTTGCTTTCCATCACTTCTAGGTATGCACGAATTAATGGTGTTAACTCATTGTCAGCTTCTGCTAAGTTTTATATAATTATTTCCCTTATCGGCTTTAATATCTTCCTTTATTTTTATTAGCTTGTACTTTATGCAGTTTTAAAAATCACCTTAAATTTTCTTTGGATTTATTTTTATGTAAATGAATTATGGTAGGTTAAGGACGGATGTTTTCCTTCAATACAAGGATGGATGATATAGAATAACAGAGGAGAATTGCCCAAAGCAATTATAAAAAAGAAAAAAAAAAGACAACATAATATGAGATCTCAGGTTGAAAACAACCCACTAGTTTCACTGGTTACAGATCATTCTGGGACAGAGTTTGGCAACAAGTCTATCTCCTAATATGAGAACATTTCTTTAGCACTAACCACAGACAAGGAGCTCAGGTTGATAATGGGGAGAAGTCTATTCTTAATGCCCTGGAACATTTTAGCAATAAGTGGCAATCCTTAAATTATAACAGAAAAATGAAAAAGTAGGAGTGGCAGCCCATACTCAAGAGAGAACAGAGAAGTACCAAGAGCATTATGCAGATCCACTTTTTCTTCCCTGATCCTTTTGTTTTGGTTTTATCTTTCCATTTTCCCCCAATACCTACTCCCTACACTTTCTTACAAGCAAATGGATAAACATCCCTTTCTCTTTTCCTAGGTACATTTCCTGTTCAGAATCCGCTCTGGAGCAAGACTGTTTTTTTTAGCCATGTGACTCTTGGCAAGCCATATAACTTGTGTCTTGATTTCATCATCTGTACCTTCCTTATAAGGCTATTTGGAGAGTTAAATTAGTTAGTGTGTGTAAAGGCCCTGAATAGAGCCTGATGCACACTGAATGCTAGATACTTATGTATTCAATAAAAATGGGTACTTTGAATGTTGAATCTTTAAGAAGACAACTAGCTTATTTCAAAATGCATTAGCATTACATATTCAGGAGTATTCTGAAGTACTTTTAATAAGAATTTTCTGGAGAAAATGTCAGAGGCTCCTTTACCATCATAATTTGCTTTACAGAATTGGCAGACAAAACTATCAGCTGTCTACCTCAGAGTATTAGCCATCCTCTCCCTCCAAAAAAAAAAAAAAAAGCTCTCTAAAAACTAAAATAAATATTTATTTATAAATAGTAATGCATGTTGCTTTCATTTGAATATAATTATCAATCTTAATTGAAGATGTGTAGCATTCAGTGGAATTCACTTTTATCCTTATAACCAATCCTCTTAAAAACTAGTGCTTAAAGCAAAATAAGGATCCTAAGGATGAGATGAACCTGGAAAGTAAATGAAATGTAAAATGATAATAATAATTATCTACATTCTGGGAAGAGTCCCTTATATAGGCTATAGGAAAACTTAAGAAGATTTAATAGATTCTTGCAGACACCTTTAAAGACAATGCATTTTCAGCCATATTTTATTGAAATCTAAGTAGATAATGTAGTGAAACTAATATAAAATGATTTTTATATGCTTGTTATTTTTTGGTTTTAATTATGACTATTGTTTGTAATTATCTACAGTAAAAAAGATTCAATCTTGTTTAACACAAGTTAAAAACAGATACTTGATTTTTCCTTTACATTTGAAGGCCCCCAGATTCCAGATGATAGTCAATTTCATCCTACTTTTTTGGAAATATCATTCCCACACCTCTGGCCATTGGACCCATGTTACAAAATCTTGTGTTCACATCTCCCCTGAGTCACAAGAAACTCTGAAACATTGATCACTGGGGGGGGGGCGGGAACAGTTAATGTTGGGAAAAGATCTCTAATTACAGTGAAAACAATTCTTTAAAGAGACCCCCTACAGCTCTGCCCAGCATAATGTACCATTTTTCTACAAAGAGCATAAATAATTCCTGTACATCTAAAGTGCAATTAGCTGGAGGAGTTTTACCCTGACAGTGATTCTCCCATTTCTTCTTCCTGCGTTCAGATTAGCAGCAAAGTCCACAGTCTTGTTTCAAATTTTTGAGTCTGTGGTCATTATTTTCACAACAATACCAAATGATTTCTTAATCTGTCTGATGAAGACCTTGTAGAAAAAAAAAATTAATGCAGGCTAAAAAGAAACATTTTTTCAATCAAGGATTTACCAAGTTTGAAAATTCCTTCAAAATGCATTCAAGGATCAAACACTTCGGATTGTATATTTATGGCACTTTATGAATTTAGACAAAATAAGCCTTATTATCTTAGTTACTCTGCTTCACTTTATCTATGTATCTTTGTCCTACATTGACTTTACATATATTAAGCATTGAAATTTATCATTTTAGTACTAAGATAATAGGGACTTCCATTTTGGAATAAGCAATATGTTTCTTTTATCGGAAGCTTGCTTCATCTATTAGTTGAAACCACACCAATATAGTCCTGATCATCATTGACCTCTGTTGCCCAGACAGACACCTACCACATCCCTAAACCCAGCAGCCGGTCATCTTTAAAATACGAGCTTTTGTATCCAGAGGCTTCAGTATGCCAGGAAAACAGTTATAATCTGTTCACTCTAAAGTGGATAATCGATGGATACAGTTGATGGTAATCTTGGTCACCTTAAAAACAAGATCTTCTCTGTTTTATTTTCCTCCGTAGCATTTACCACCACCTAACATACCATATATTCTACTTTTTTCTCATGCATTTTCCTGTATTACGTATTCTATTTTCTTCTTTCTTCTCCCAACTATAATGTAAACTCCTTGAGCACAAGCTTTATTTTTGAGCTACAGATCTTCAGCTATCACTGTGGCATGTACTTCTCTGGACAACACAAGCACAGCATAACTGAAATGTAATTGATACCCACAAAATTTGTGCTTTCCCAAGGGAACCATTTCTACCAGTGACAGAAGCAAGTGATGAAGTAGTTTCACAAATCACTTGGTTTGGGTCCACATTATAAACCATATTCATCCCCATCCTTTAATTTAGTTTACAATCTCCTCAAGCTGTTTCACTGTTTCTCATATCCTTCACGAGCATTCTCCAGCAGTTAATAATTTTATGGTGAGCATTTTTCACAGGGAAACAATCGTAACAAATATTGTGTCACTTCTTGATTAGTTAACTCAGCATCTCCCAGGCACGGGTGTCTTGGCCTTGGTCTAGACAGGGATTAATAACTTGCTTCCTTTTGTACACCCCAAAGCCCTCAAAATTTATTTTTGTCCCTCAGAAATATGAAAGCTTAATGCACTTCACGGAACTATGATTTTGCTTGCAAATACGCAAAACCTCAAATTGAAAATCTACCCCCAGACAAGGTCCTGACTTTGTACTATACAGATCTCTGACACCATTTATTCTATACTTTACATTAAATTGAAGGACACAACTGAGCTCTCAAAACAAGGCTTGCCAGCTCAAATGGAAGCAATACACACAGCAACCTGTTTTTTTCTGGAAAAGAGTATAAAATGCATAGATAACACAAGGTTATTCAAAAATTATAATCCCAGTAAAAATTGCTACTATTTTAGGGTGCTTAACATATGCCGAGCATCACACTGAGAGGTTTTTATGTGTTCTCTCATTAAACCCTCATTTTCAGTCTTTGGTTCTATTATTATTCCCAGTTTACAGTTGAGAAAACCGAGGCTTAAAAAGTTAAGTAACATGCCTGTGGTCATATAAAGTAAGGGCGGCGCGGGGAGCTGAATCTAGATCCCAATGACTTTGCTTGCTTGACCTGAGAAAGAATGACACTCGTCAAAGACAAATCCAGCTAACGATCTCTGGGAAATGACAGCAGCAAGTCGTTTAGTCTACTGCTAGCTCTCAGAATTGGCATTGCTGAGACTTAAGCCACCAGACCACAAACTGGAGATGCGCATCTACAAGTAGATTTTAACCAAGTTAGAGGCAGGCAAAATGTCAATGCTGCTTCTGTGGAAAAGAGGTATTTTTACCTTTTACACATTGGTCAGGAAGGTGGTCACAATGGTTTCTGCTCAGAGTGTTCTTCAGTGGAAACTGCTTTGGGAAGGGCAATCGCCTGACAGCCTCTAGGTCTGTAATTTTCAATGCATTGTGACGTGCACACCAGGCCACACTCCCCTCCACCAGCCCCAGCCCTCTAATACTCCACCCTGGCTATTCCCAGCCCATGATCACAGATGGCAGGGTACTTGGGTCAGGCAGGCTATTCTTGTCCAGCACTTTGGCTTGGAGACTTAAAATGGCATAGTAAGTCATATGCACAGTTATGCTTTGTTTAATGACAAGGATACATTCTGAGAACTGAGGGGTGGGAAACCCATGGCCTTGGGGCCACATGTGGCCTTCTGGATCCTTGAGTGTGGCCTTTTGACTGAATCCAAATTTTATGGAACAAATCTTTTTAATAAAAGGATTTGTTCTGTTACTGTACTGGATACTGTAGGCAACTGTGACACAATAGTAAGTATCTGTGCATCTAAACATACCCAAAGGTACAGTAAAAATATGGTACAGAAGATAAAAATTGGCACACCTGCATCAGGCAATTACCATTACCCTGGAGCTTGCACAACTGGGAGTTGCTCTGGGTGAGTCAGTGAGTGGTGAGTGAAAGTGAAGGCCCAGGACATCACTGTCCACTACTGTAGACTTTATAAACACTGCACACTTAGGCTACTGTAAATTCATAAAATATATTTTCTTTTTGCAGTAATAAATTAACCTTAACTCATTGTAACATTTTTACTTTATAAACTTTAAAAATTTTTTTTGACTTTTTGACTCTTCTGTAGTAACACTTGGCTTAAAACACAATGACATTGTACAGATGTACAAAAATGTTTTCTTTCTTTATATTCTTATTCTATAAGCCTTTTTTCTATTCATAAATTAGAAAATTTGCAAATTCTATTTTATTTGTAGTTCCTTTTTCAGCTTTTTGTTAAAAACTAAGACACAAGCACACACAGTAGCCTAGGCCTACACAGGGTCAGGATCATCGATATCACTGTCTTCCCCCCGCCACACCTGGTCCCACTGGAAGGTCTTCAAGGGCAATAACAGGCATGGAGTTGCCATCTCTGATGATAACAATGCCTTCTTCTTGAACACCTCCTGAAGGACCTGCCTGAGGCTATTTTACAGTTAACTTTTTTTTCCCCATAAGTAGAAGGAGTACACTCTAAAATAGCAATTAGGAAGCAGTATAGTAAATACATAATCCAGTAAGATAATCACTTCTTATCATTATGAATTATTATGTACTGCACATAACTGTATGTACTATACCTTTATATGACTGGCAGTGCAATAGGTTTGTTTACACCAGCATCAACATAAACACGGGAGTAATGCATTGCACTACTATATTATCATGGCTATGTCACTTGGCGATAGGAATTTTTCGGTTCCATTATAATCTTATGGGACCACTGTAGTGTATGTGGTCTGCAGTTGATGAAAATGTCATTATGCTGTGCATGACTGTATTTGGTCTCTGCCCCTCTTTCATGGCACACAGATCCTAAAACTCTTGGGCTCTCCAAAGCCCTGTCTTTTTGTAGGCTAATGAGATGATTGGTGGCTCGAGGCTCCCTGGACAGCTTCAGCATTGGGTTGCTGCCAGGGGAATCAAATACACGATCAGAGGGTTGAAACTTTCAGCCCCACCCCTCTGTGGAGGCTGGGGGTGGACGGTGCTGAAGGTAGAGGTGGTCACCAATGGCCAATGATTTCATCAATCATGCCTGCATAATAAAGCCTCCATACAATCCCAAAAGAATGAGATGCAGAGAACTTCCAGGTGCAGGGAGGATCACCAGTCTGGACAGGGCTTGGAAATTCTGCACCCCTTTCCCTACAACTTGCCCTATGCATCTCTTCCATCTGGCTGTTCATTTGTTTCCTTGTATAATAAACAAGTAAACACAAGCAAAGCATTTCCCTGAGCTCTGTGAGCCATTCTACCAAATAATCAAAGGGGGTCATGGAAACCCCCAATTTACAGCTGCCAGACGTTCCAGAGGTGGGGACTTGTTATTGACACCTGAAGGGGGGTGGCAATTGTGCCAGACTAAGCCCTTAACCTGTGGAATTTGACTCTACCTCCAGGTAGATAGTGTCAGAATTGAGTTGAATTGTAGGACACCTAATTGGTGTTCTCTGAAGAACTGCTTGGTGTTTGGGGGAAAAAACCCACACATTGTGGTGATGAGAAGCGTGTTGAGTGTTGAGGGTATAGTAGGATAAAACAGTTTGTTAATTATTTTTTTGCTACTATCATCCACTTCCCATCAACCCGGCTAAGACTTTCTCCTACCTGCACAGCAATCTGCAGCTCTCTCACCCTAATCATTCCTTCCCCTCGCCCTTCATAGGTGTGGGACCTGCATTGCGGTTTTGAGGCCCTCCCTCCCTACCCACATGCACTTCCTTCTCCTTTTTCCTTCACAGACATGTCGCCCCCCAAGCCCAGAAATCTCTTACACATCTGAGCTCACCTTGGGGCCTGCTGCTCAACTGACACAGTTGGACTTGCTCATGAGAATGGTAACACTTTTAGAATATTTGTGGCATCCAAGATTATCTAATAGAATGCATAATTAATGTCTTGTCTAGTCGAATGCATAATTTATATCTATGTGCATCCTTCTGTTTTTAATAGCTAAACTTGTTCTTTCATTTTGGAACATATCCATGTTCATTGTGTGGAAGTACAAGTATGCAATATCTTGTTGCTAAAAAGCCATAAAAGGTGTTCGTACAACAATTTCGTGCGCAACTGTACAAAGACGTAGCTAATGCTATTTGAAATAAAAGCATAGATGTTATTTGTAAATTTAGATGAAACCACATTTAAAAAATTAATCTTTGTCTGAAAATAGGCATTTTAGCTTAGCTTTTGCTACTATAACACACAGAATAGCAGCACATCCATTTCCATTTATTATTCTGAATTAGCTATGATTTCACATTGATAAACATGGTAAGGCAGGAATAAAACAGGACTAGTTTAAAATTTTTCTGTCTCATTTCTCAGAAGCAAAGCTGAAATATAATGGAGAGGTTAAATTATCTTCATGACAGCATATTGAGCTTGAAGTTTTAAGGGCTTCTGAGTTAATTCTCTTTCCTCCTAGTCTGCTTTATCATCCCCCAGCGTTTAATTAGAAGCAAGCCTAAATAAAGAAAGAGCATGTTTCATCTTTTTAACTTTCATTGCTTTCTGGAATAGGAATGACTTTCTTTTTAAATATAACTGTCAGATATTAATCTAGAGTTCTGCCACAATTTATACTCCCTTTGGGTAATGAATTTGACATATCCATTAATTCTTTGTTTGCAGATGTCAAGCGATAGACTCTGATTGATACTACATTATAACGCTAAGCTTACATCTTGGTGAAATCTGTTGGTTACATTGAAAACTGGCATTGGAAGTACTGGAACATATTTAGTAGCTCAGTGGTTCTTTAGGAGAGATTTTTAAAACAGGAAACCACCTTTATAATCTGGGCTTAATGAAGTAATTAGTTTCTAGAATTCCTGGGGTCTTTTTCTCACTACAGTCTCAATTTCCTACAGCTGTCATTGGCCACTTATCACTGTAAATAGCCATAGTTGGGTAATGAGAGAAATTGTTAATCGTTTAATAATAAACAGTATGAACTTTTTAAAGACACGAATTATATTTAGCTTCTATTATAGGGTCAGTGACTTTTGTTACACTAGTGGGAACCCAAATCAAAGTTAAAAATAATTCACACATATGGCCAGGCGTGGTGGCTCAGGCCTGTAATCCTAGCACTCTGGGAGGCCGAGGCGGGAGGATCGCTCAAGGTCAGGAGTTCGAAATCAGCCTGAGCAAGAGCGAGACCCCGTCTCTACTAAAAATAGAAAGAAATTAATTGGCCAACTAAAAATATATAGAAAAAACTAGCCGGGCACGGTGGCGCTGAGGCAGGAGGATCGCCTAAGCCCAGGAGTTTGAGGTTGCTGTGAGCTAGGCTGACGCCATAGCACTCTAGTTTGGGCAACACAGTGAGACTGTCTCAAAAAAAAAAAAAATCACACACATACGGATTCGCAACTATTTCACATGTGGATGTGGATCTTTTTTCTTTCATGTGGCGTAAATAAGGGTCTAATACAGATCATTTGAATCATAACAATGAATGTCAGCTTCTATTATGAGAATGGTGTTTATCCATTTCTCATATTATGATATAATAATATATATGATAAGGATAAAGAACATTTTTTAAAGGATGCACATAGTAGTATAATTAAGAAACAATGTTGCATAATGTAAGAACAAATATAGGTGTAGCATAGTCTATTTAAATTGCATATTTTCTTTGATTTCAAAATATATTACATTTTAATCAGCTTAGTAGTAACTATTTAAAAATATAATAAAATAAGTATTCCAAAATATTCAATTCAAAAACGCAATGGAATTTAGGGAAGTAAGATCAACTATATTATGTGTATGTACATTTTGAATTACTTTACTCATATATTTTACATTCAATAATACTCAACTGTAGAATGTATTTTTTTTTCTATTTTTTTAATCATTTTTTGGCTGGGTACTTTCCCATTGGTTATCAAGTTAAATTTATTAAAAAGATCTTATTGACGTTTGAAAACCTTTCCAATTCAGTGGAAAACCTGATTTAAAAAAAAATATATATATGTTCCAGGCCCTGTTTCAAGTGCTCTACACGTTTAATCTACATGACACCTGTGGAGTGAGTACTATAATCATCCCTGGTACACCAGTGAGGAAACTGAGGCACGAGCACTGAAGTAAGCGGCCCCACCATGCCAAGCCAGGATCTGAATCCATCCTCTCAGCTCCAGAACCTGTGCTCTCAACACGCTGACATGCCAGCCTGCCACATTCTTGATCTGATTGATCTCTTCTTGCCTAAATACTCATTCTTGGCAATGCTCTTGGTATCATCTGATAAAATTTACAAATTTAATTCTGCAGAATTATAAAAGACAGGCTGTTTCATTTCACTTCAAATTCAAACTTCTGTGGTGTGATTCTTTGATTCACTGAGCATTTATTAGACCTGTAAGAGACAATGTTCAAATGTAAAACTGATATTGTGCCTTGAACACTAGTTTTATATGTTAGTTCATCACTATAATGGATCAGATACACAAATGTTCTGTTTTATAAGTAATACCTCAATACTTATTTGAGAAAAATGATTTAAAAATATAAGGAGAGATACCTAATCAACTGAAGATAAATTATTAACATCTTATAGTTCCACATGATACAAGCTAAATATAAAACCAATTTACAAGCCTGAGTCACCGGAGAATTGTGTATCAACCAGCGTGGGACTCTCATGCATTACCAGGAAAGTCTATATGCTTTTTTGTAAAGATGTTTTTACATCTAGAGTCATTAATTTTAAAAAAAATGTTCTAAAATACTCATAATCACAAGTAGAATAAATACAAATTCATTATTTATACCCATATTTATTCTCTATACAGCTAACACTGTGTAGGAGAAAACATCTCCTATCTGGGCCAGATGAAAGCCAGTCCTAAAATTAACATATTGAAATCCCAGGATTGTTTTAAGGATGTGGCAGAAATGGCAAAATTTTATATTTTTTAATACCATCAACAACCAAGAAGCAATTTATAGAAAAATAAGATAACTAGCGACAACCTAGAAAACTCTAATTCGATCTACAAATTTTAACACAGCACTATTTTTCATGGCAGGCTCCCTAGGATGAAAAATGAGTAAGATATAGCTCTTGCCAAGCAGGAGTTTGTAGTCTAGTGGCCGAGAGAGATGATTAAATAAATCATTAAAATATAGTGTGATGAGTCCTGCCCTTGCAGGAAAAGCACAGTGAAAATGGCACTACTGCATAGAGTTGGCAAAAGTGCTAAACGACGCAATTTCTCTAGAGGCCCATTTGGCAGTATATTTCGAAAGTATGAAAAATGTGCATACCCAGGAATTCTTCTACGAATTTGTCCTGCAGAAATAGTTCTAGATGCACCAAAGAATTATTTATAAGGATGTTTTCATGCTTTGCCTATAAAAGCAAAATATTTTAAATAGCCTTGATAGCCAACAAAGAAGGAATTATTGCATTGATTATGTTCTATGTCTGGGATGGACTACTATAAAGATCTGAAAATCATGTTTTCTAAGAATATTTAAAGATGAAAAATGGACAAGATCTATTGGTAAGTGGAAAAGAGAATATAGAAGTATACAAATCAGTCCCCAAGTTGGTTTTGTTATTGTTATTGCTTGTTCTTTGGAGGGGAAAGATGGATTTGTATAAAATAAAATTGAAAGAAACTATAGTAAAACATTACTGATATTTATCCCTAATTCATAGAATTATGGTTGGTATTTATTTTTACCTTTTTATTCCTGTATTTTTCTACAATGTATTTGTTATTTTTATAATCAGTTAATAATGTTTTTTAAACAAAAGAAGAGATAACTAAAAATGCTGTGGAGAGAACTTTAGAATAAAGGGAGCCTTCGGGATGGGCACAGAAGGATGACAAGACTCTTACAGGAAGAGTAGAGTCAAAAAGTATTCTTGACCACAACATGCACAAAAGCGGAGCAATGAGATGCCAAAGACAAGTGAGATCTATTTGGCTGCAGGGAAAGGGCACAAGATGTATAACTTGCAAAGGTTCCCCTATTATTAACCAGCCCATGACACTCATATTTCTTACATAATTCTAAGTTAAGATAACAGAATCTGAGAGCCTGAACTAAGCCCCCAATAATTCACATTGCTTAAGGCTGATTTAGACAAGACACATTTCTTACATTTTTATTAGCCACTTACCTAACATGTAGCTAAGCAGGGATTTGAATTTAGGTTTTCTTATTCTAAACCCATGGCTCTTTCCACTCGACTTTGCAGTAATGCCTCTCTATGTTACAATTTTACAGACACACAAAAACACACACACACACCCCTTACAAAGTGACAATTCATCCTAAATAGAAAGCTGGTTAAAACGGAGTCTAGTTAATAAACACTGTAATTAACTAAATTTTTTATCTTAGTAGCATCTATTCTACTTAATACAAAAGAGAATTTGAAACCAGCTGCAAATTTCACCCTCCCCCGTTTTTAAGTACTCAATTTATAGGATGGACTATATCACACACCCTTCCACTTTTAAAGACTTCTGCAAGCTCATACAATGACCTTTGCATTCACTTTGTCTGCAAGTTTAATGTATGTTACATCATATTGTTCCGGTTTTTGTTCAGCAGTTTTCTTTTGTTCTTTTTCTAAATGATCTGCTAAAACATTTTTTTCTTTAAAAATACCTAGTCGATTATTGCACTATTAAAAACCTCAATAGAGTTAAATATGCTAAAACCATAGTAATAATATCTTTGGGGTTTGACCAGATACACTAAATTGAGCTGTCATAAGCCTTCTTAATTTATTTGCACAGCAGAATTGTAAATGCAGCAGAAAACAGCTTACTGTAATGTAAACAGAGCTTTCCATGTACTGCGCACAGGACAAGTTTATTTAATGTAATATATTACACTCACCCATCATTGCTACCTTTCAGTTTATACTTTTATGGTAACAAACGGTTATAATAAACAGAGTCGTTGTGTTAAAATCAAATAGAAGGTTAGGTATTCATCCTCTAGCTGAAAAGAATCTGATATTCTTCAACTTTATACTTTATGATACTAAAGACGCTCAAACCACAGGATTTTCAAACTAAACAGTCCTCAATTCCTAATATTGATGTACGAAGAGTTTTGGCCTAAACTTTTTATACTTAGCTTACCATCTAGTATCTGTTTTCATGGTTTAGCTTATTTGTAGCCTGATTTAAAAAAAATAACTACGTGGATCGAATAAAACTATTTGGGTGCTTTATAGTAATGATTACTACGAACAGTTCTGTCTTCTTTTAAAATCATCTTGTAGCTACACCAATATTTCAGTCAAAAAGAGAGAAATCTATTAAAATAACATTTTGAATGTTATAAGGAACTATTTATTTTAATTTTTAGACAACTTAGGGAATTTCTCATACAAGGTAAAATTTGGCTCAGATCTGTTACAAACTTTATTTAGTGCACATGTTTTAAAAAATCAGTAATCTTTATCCAAACTTCGTAACAAATACTACATGTTTTTCCTCAATAACTTGGCCCAATCCTTCACTAAATTTGAGAAATACTTTAATGAAATATATTCTAGACTCCATTCTTTTTACCAAGCACATGCTACTTAGCCCAAAAAACCAAGAAGATATTAAAAGGGACTTGGATGCCAAGAAAAACACTCCAATTCATAATGTCAATTCCAATGATGCCTTCTTGATAATGTATGCCGACTTTAGGCTCCCCTTTCCTATCTAGACCAAAAACTCCTGCTCTAATATTAAGCATTTATGATTTTTGGTTGTTTGTGTTTTCTTGGCACCTAGATTCTTTTGAAGAAAAAAAAAAAATACATGCAATATTTTTTTCTCCAGAACTTTGCTTTTTCCCACCCTCTCTCTCCCCAAATTCTTGGGATATTATAAGAAATGTACATAGAAAGTAACTTGTAAAAGCTACTTTTTCTTAATCCTCTCTTTCTATATCTTTTTTTATAAAGATTCTTAAGATTTTTCTAAAACAATATTTTTAATATTGAGCAGTCATGAACCCATTACTTTTATCTTTAAAAGAAAAATATATTGCCAACTCTAACTTACAAATTACACAGAAAAAATCAAAGTAAAATAATTTAGTGAATATTTAAAAATGCTAATGAAATTTAAGCTGGTGCTGAAACTGATTGCATGCATACATGCTCATAAATTAGATTCTAATTAAATAATATTTGTAAAGTATAGAAAAACTGGAAGAAAAAAAAGTTCCTTGAAGACTTGCTACCCAAAGGTGACGACTGAAAACAAATAAATTCTCTTTTCTGAATATCATTATGTTAATGATATTTTACATACATAATTACATACATAATTTTTGCATCATGCTTTATTTCTTTGATATTATTTTGTGAACAATTTCCATGCTGTTAAATAAAATCACTAACATCCTTCCAAATGTTCCTATAGAACCACTGTTTACACCTACCCACCGCCCACTTCTAAATGGGTATTTTGGTTGCTCCAACTTTCTCCTACTTTAAATAGTGCTGAAATGACAATGCACATTGCCTTACCCATTCTTAATACTATTTCAGTAGAACAGGCCCTCACATATAGACTTATACATTGCCAAGTTATTTTCTTCAATGCACTGAACCGTTTATACTATCATTGGTAGTGAAGGAGCTAGCCTATTTCACTGCAAATTGACAAACATTGAAAATGTCAGAAAATTGTGTCTTATTTACCAAGTGAAAAGTTCACTCACGATGGTTTTAACTGACATTTCTCTGATTACTGTTTAAGTTGTAGTGTTTTCATTCTTGTTTAGACATTTCATTACTATTAATATTTAGTAAATGATTGTTCACTACATTGATCACTAATCTATGAGGTGCTTATTGATTTCTTAACAGTTCAATTGATACCATTATCTACTAAAAACAGTTTTACTTTATTTTGCTACAGAATATATTCACAGTTTATTTGACTCCAAATTTGATTTCCTATTCACTTAAGAGTGGTAAATAATGCATTTGTCTTTGTTATTTCTTCTGTTTTGAAGGTTTAGAAAGTACACATCATTTAAGATGTCTGACAATTAACTCAATCTCTTCTTTTTCTTTTTTTTTTTAATGGATCAGTACCTTCTGTAGTTGGCAGCTTTGCCTTCCTCTCCCACCAAACTGTTGCTTATTGACAGACTCTGTGTCTTTCAACTCTGGATTCCCCAGTGCCTAATAAACAGCACTCATATTTACTGGCTTTATGAATGGATGGAGGATGATGGTGATAATAACATAACAATAGCGAGTGTTATTTGACTTCTTATTAAACACGCTTCTTAAAAGTGTTCTAATCACTTTTATAAACATTAACTCATTGATGCACCAAATTTTTATTGTGAACTACATGTGTATTAACAATCTTGTAAAGAGTCAGAAATCCACTTCCTAAGGCCTGCTTTTTTAATGAAGGGGCATTAGGTAATTGTCAAACTTCTACCTCCACCCCACATCTTAGAGGATGGCTGCACTGTCTACCGGCAATTATAAAACAGAAGCATCTGAAAAGTTCTATGAAACATTAATGGCATCTTCTATCCACTCCAGTTCCTGTGAGTCCTGAAACACGTCTGCCACATAGCTGATCATTCCCTATTGAGTTTCCTGTGTCTTTTTCCCTTCTCAATAAGAATAAAATAATAATAGAATCTACCTCATGAGGGCGCTATGAAGGGTAAATGGGAAAGTACTTAGGGTAATGCCTGACACCTGGTGAGAGTTCAATAACCTCAGCCATTATTATCAACATCATTATTATATTAGACCAGTTAGCGTCATCCATCTCTTGCCGTCTGTCCTTACTGGCAAATAATCATCAGATCCAATCCTTCTACTGCAGGGAGATTCTCCTTTTCCACTTCTATGCTCTTGGTTCACGCCATTCCGCTGGGCCACTAAGAAACATACAATATTCTCTGGTCTTTTTTTTTTAAATTTTGTTTCTTCATCTCATACCTTTTATATACCTTTGTCAGAGTTGTTATTCTGATTATATCATCCAATTTCCAGCCTCCTCTCCCGCCCTAAATTCCCTCCATTCCTTTCCCTTCATACTTGGCCTCTCTCCTTGACAAAGTCCTGCCCATCTTCCAGATCCCAGCTTCTCTGGCAGGGCCTCAAATGGTCTTTCCTCTTCCCTCCAGCACGAATTAATTGCTTCCTCTTTTATAAATCCCTAGTATTTTATATACTCCTCAATTTATTCACAACATTCTTTTTATTACAGTTGTGTATGAAATATCTGTCTCTCCTATCATATCATAAAATATCTTGTTTATCTGTGTGTGACCCACAGTACCCAGGAGAGTATGTGTGTTACTTAACTCTTTCAGACCTTTACATTTTCTTCTTTTTTCAGAGAGAAAGCAATTTAAAATATACAGAGCGAGTTGAAATAGTGTGGGCTTTCATATATTCCCTGGCACATACCAACTGTGTAACTTGTGCAAAGACCCACAGCCAGGCCAGTCTAAGGTGCTTTACTCATCAGCAAAGCCAAATCCTAACAACTAAGCGGGGGGGTTCTGGAAAGACCCGAGATGACATATCACATGCCTGGCCAGCTGCACGGCTCCAGTACTCAAAAATCACAGCTGCAATTGTTAAAAACAAACATCTCACAAGCATTAACTAAGACAATAAATGCAGAAGGACTCTGAAAACTATAAAATATGAAACATGTTTCACACAAATGAGCCCAAGTGATATAATTGGGAGAAGGAAGATCTCAATGAAAGCTTGTGGAATTGAATGCTCTTTTACTTCTTTCAAACTCTCTCTGATGAATGAGGTTTCACTCGACTATTATGGGTATGTCAAGCCTTTGAGGAGTTAAAATATTATACTGACTAATGCTAAAGTGAAGAAAAGTATTTTTCTTAAGATTTTCATTTCCTAAGCATTTCTTCAGATTCTTCATTAAAGTAAGCACTTTCCGACAAAATACTCTGGATTTATTATACACAGCTTTCAATGTCACAGGCACCTCAAACAGCCGGAAAAATCTTATCCTAGCAGCAGTTTTTCTTCACAGACACTTTGATGTGATCTTTGCAATTCCAACTTCATTTGTGCTTACACAAATGTGGTCCAGTTTTGACGTTCTCATAATTATTTATTTAGAGGAATTGATATCCATTTTATATTCATGACAGTACAAAGAGAAACTTTCCTTAGAAAACTTCAGAAAACCAAAGTAAGAAATACTTATTTTAACACCGTATCAGGAGACAATATAACAAAAGACAAATCATACAATCATCAAATTATTCTCAAACACATGACTATTCCATAAATGACTTTCATCCTCTATGAACACCAAAAACTGTAATCACACATGAAAGGAGTAAAAGATCGTAAATTCACTTCAAATATTTTTATATGAGAACAATTACCTCACACTTTTGTAATTCACTGTGAAATAAAATAAGCTTTGTTATCGTCCTGTAAATTAAATACATAAAACCATCAGGCAGTAACACTTTGCGCAAGCAAATAAAAATGTTAAGGATAGGTGGATCTATTAAATTAAAATTGGTATTTTATACTTAGTTATAAATACATTTATTGAAATTTCAGACTTAATTAAATTGCAGTTATTGTTCCTTCTACCCTGTAACCCAAAGACACGTGCAGAGTGACAACTAATGTATCCACTGTCGGAAAAAGACAGGCTCGGCTCTGAGAATTCACCAGAAAAGTACCTCTTAGTATGAGAAAGCATTTTGTATCTCTCCTTTTGACTACCTGAGAATTTGTAAATATCTGTCACTTCTAGATTCCTTGTAAACTCAAAAATAAAATTTGTGTCATAGTTGAGCCAACTTTTTAAAATTTCCTGCTTATATTTTTCTTTTCTTTTCCTTCTCTAATCATAACAAAAGAGTGAGAGTATGCTCTCTCAGAGCAACCTCAAAGGATCTGATCCAAATTCCCCATTTATGTTTCAAATTCCCATTGGTAAAGATTTTTGAACATGAAAAAAAAAAAGTTTTCTCTACCTATGCATGTATCAAGAACTAACATGTATTAATTAATTAATTTATTTATTTTAATTTCAGAATATTACAGGGGTACAAATGCTTTGGTTACATATATTGCCTTTGCACCATCCAGGTCAGAGCTACAAGCATGCCCGACCCCCAGACATCACGCCCCACACCCATTAGGTGTGAATTTACCCATCCCTTCCTCCCCTCTCCCACCTGCCCAACACCCTATGAATGTTACTTCCACATGTGCACATAAGGGTTGATCAATTAGTACCAATTTAATGGTGAGTATATGTGGCGCTTGTTTTTCCATTCTTGTGATACTTCACTTCAAAGAATGGGCTCCAGCTCCATCCAGGATAATATAAGAGGCGCTAGCTCACCTTTGTTTCTAAAGAACTAACATGTCTTTGAACTGTCTTTAATGCCCAATGACAGCCAGTCTTGGACAACCTGATACTGAACTATAAGCATTTGAGAAAACATGCATATGATACACATTTGGAAAATTAATATATGGGCTATCCCTTGTTTCGGTAGACAATGAAATCCAAACAACACTGGATGCTGAAAATGGAAATGATGTATTTGGAGTTTTATCTTAATTTCTCTTAAACATTGATTTCCTATCAAAGATTTTAAAATCTTTCATCTGTACTTGGAAAAGTGAAGAAATAGTTCAGCTGACGAACAGGGTATGGATTCTCACACGCACTAACATCTGTATACAAATTGGTCATGGCAAGATTTGAAGGAAAATTTTGTTTCATTTAAAATTATTAGCTTCAACTATAAAAAGTAAGCAACAGCAATAACCACCTGCGAAAGCCTTTCCTAGTCTCTCTGAAGGACTTATAATTGAAAGAATTTTCATTGTTTTTATTTTATCACGGGCCAGAAACAGCTTAACATTTACATGTCTACTGACCATTTCCAAATGTGCTGACAGCTGGTTTTGTCCATCCCTCCGCTACATTTGAACAAAGCCAGTCTACTGGCTGGCAGACAGATGTGACAACCATAAATGTGTTAATTCCTGGACCCTCCATTTGTAGATACAATTCTGCTCAAATTTGGACAAATACCAGCGGCTCTCAGAGAGAAATGAAGCAATGGAAATGCCAACTCACCCTCTGACTTTTTATAGGGACAAGAGATTTTAAAAACATTTTATTAATAGTAGATACTGATGAAAGGTGCAATTGTCTGAGACCTTACTTAGAATGGCACAGAAAAGCATGAAAACTAGCTCCAATTTAGGTAACGACTGTGTTATTTAATTTTTTATTTTGTCTTACTTTTGCTTAACTCATCCAGGAGCCAACAGTTCTAGTAATTTTTCCAATTATATATGCTCCTTCCCATTTTTTTTTCCATTTCAGATTTGTCAGCAAATGGTGACGTGTACTGAAAATAATAGCCAATAGTTTTGGAAAACTTTACAAATTCTTCCACTAATTAATAATCACTATCAGGAAAATCAGTTTTTTGCTTATTTTTCCACTTCTGCCCTCAATCTGCTGATTTATGGATTTAACTGTCAACACTAAGAGTAAGTACTAAGCAATCAAAAGACTGTCAAAGTGAAACATCATGCAGAGTAATGTGTGCCTTACAGAGTAAACGTAAATTCAATTGCCCTAGGGAGACCGAGCTGTTTAAGGAGTTTAACCATGCAGATGCTCGAGTTAATATTGCAGGTTTCCAGACGAGGATTAAGAAATAATTTTATTAGGTACAATTTTGGGGTTGTACCATTTTAGCTTTATTATAAAGGATACATTTGTTAATTGTTGGAAGAACAACAGAGCACTGAGCCCTGTTCTCTAACAAAAAGTAATTCACTCAACCAATGTTGAGTACCTACCATGAGACAGGATACTTTGAGACCAAAGTAAACATCACTTTAATGATAAATATGCTCTGTAGTCCTCTAAATTCCAAACTGAAACAAATGAACACTTGGATATAGAGTCAGCCCTGCCCTTAATTCTCCTAAATGGGATACATGCATGTTACCCAAGATGAGCAGCTCAGTCTCCTGACTGCATTTTCTGGTCTCTTGTCCTCTTTTCTCTTTTCTTTGTGACTCACTTTCAAGAATTACCTTCTGTACTTTTGGCTTACATATAAAGTTATCAGGCTTATGTCCCCAAATTACTGTCCCCGTAGAGAGGTTTCTAAACTTCCCGATATCAACCATCTTACTTGCACAAGAATTATTTCCTACAATCTAATAACATGACCCTGCGCCCTAATAAAAGGCACGATGATTGCCTGTTGCTCCCTACTGAACCTTCTCTGTCCTGACAGCCCCAGCCCGTGTCCTGCCATGTCCAGTCCATCACTCAGGTGCTAAGGCTCAGGCATAATGATATGCAACGACCATAACAGAGCACAATAAACCAACAAGGCCTAAATTTAAAAGAGCTGTAATAACTTGTACTTTGGTCTTAACAATCAATTTTTAGTATTAATAGAATATGGGTTCGTTACATTCTCCATTATTCTAAGAAAAACTAACCAAATAATTAGGATGTGTACAATAAGCCCTTTCTTATGCTTCTTTGACCCAATTTCAATCCCTCACTTTCGCTGCCCTTACTTAGCCCCTGGTGCTGCCAAAATAGCAGTTCAAAGTGCTGACTCCAGCCCCTCGTATACCTGTCCTCAAAAATGCCACAGATTCTATTAGTGCTTCCCTTTCTTCCATTCTGTTTACATTTTCCCATGTATGACTAAATATAAAATCTATGACATGCTAGTGTGATTACTATTATTGTCAGCAGAGCTATTCAGATTTAGGTGTCAGGAGACAGTTACTATCCTGACCTCACCACATACGCTATTCCAGGGTTTCCAATACAACACAAACTTAAGGAGCATGTTTCAAAATTGTATTTTTACTGACCACTCTCTAGAGGCCTTCAGAGGAATTGCTGGTCAACTCAAAAAGCACAGTGTGCCTTTTCAGTACCTGCCACTACCTGACCTGAGCCTATAGATTTTCACACTAAGTTATCCAAAATAACATACTGCTGCAACTATTTGAGAAATTAGATATTAAGTTAGGCCTACCTTATACAACTATTTGGGAGGGAGGTTATTATGTTCATGAAGGAAACTTCAATTTGGATTTCACCTTGAGGCCATATGAAACATTTTTTGTTTCCAGAGTCCCTAAGACATCTTGATTTGGTTTTTTTATTCTTTCATAACAGGTATACATTTGGGCAATGTTTTCCTTATATAATATGACAATTCTGGAACAGGTTTCAGAAGCACATCGCTACTGAAAAATGGTACACTGAAAAATCGCTATGTTTTTCTTAGGCTGGACACTTAATCATAAAGCCTCAATGCTCTTTAAAAAGGACTTATATCTTTATTTATTTTTTATCTTTTAAAGGCTGGTCAAGTGAAGCAGTGGGAGTGGAGAAGGAACAAAGGAATCTGTAACTGGTTGTGATCAATTAGTTGTAAACACCACTGCACTCAGACCAGCTGGGATTCATACCTTTATAAAAGCAAGCATTATCTCCTCTAACAGATAGATCTTTTAAAGCTTTTGTAGCCCATGAAATTTTCCCAAATCTCAAACATAATGACACAACAGTCCTGTCAAGTTCAAAGTAACAATAGTGCTCGCTGGGACTCCATATCACAAGGATAATCTACAGGAAGGAGATTATATGACAAGCTCTGGTGTTATCAAAGCAAAATACAGAAAGGTACTTTGTCAGGGTCAACATGTCAAGATAAAGCAGAAAAATGTCAAATAGACATGCTCATGCCCTATTTAATTTTACTAGTTAATTTATAAAGTGCAACTCCATTTTCAGTGGGATGTGCGTTTGAAATCAAACACTGAGCTAGCTTTGCATGAATGTCTGTGTATGTGCATATGTGTGTGTCAAAAATTATCACTGTTTATAGATAACATTTAAGTTTCATATCCTGACACTTTAGCTATAGCTTAACTATTAAGAAAGATTTTTCCCAAGGTGGAAATATAAATGTACTTAAAATATAATACAAGGAAAGATCATTTAAGGTGAGAACATTAGTATAGCATGTTTCATTATATTTTATAATGTAATGTGGTTATGGCTGAAGGAGAAACTGAGTGAACAAGAAGTCATTAATGAGCTTTATTTTATTTTTTTAAGACTAGTCAAGTGCAGTAGTGAGAAGGGGGGAAAGAGTAGAACAAGGAGTTCAATCTGTAACTGACTGTGAACAATCAAGTGAGATAATTCACTACCTTTGGACCAGCCGATGAGCTTTAAATTGTATGGTTTGGGGCCGGGCACTGTGGTTCATGACTGTAATCCTAGCACTTTGGGAGGCTGAGGTAGGAGGATTGTTTGAGGCCAGAGTTTCAAATCAGCCTGAGCAATAGCGAGACCCCGTCTCTACAAAAAATAGAAAAAATATCCACATGTGGTGGTGTCTGCCTATAGTCCCAGCTACTTGGGAGGCTGAGACAGGAGGATCGATTGAGCCCAGGAGTTTGAGGTTGCCGTGAGCTATGATTATGCCACTGCATTCTAGCCAGAGTGACAGAGGGAGACCCTGTGTCAAAAAAAAAAAGCATTCTGTGGTTTTATCTGCCTTTTCTATTCTATGTGACCTTCACCGTGTGATTCCTCCATTCCCTATAACCATTATCCCAGGAAAGATCATAGTCACCCACTAGGCAAAGCACTAGGAACATAATAAGGCCTTAGAAATGTGCAAGAAGAATTCAAAAGTGCTTGGTTTTTTTCTTTTTTATCTTTTCAATGGTACCAGCTGTCATATTTCAGACTCATATTCCGAATTGTTTTGGTGAAGCTTTTGGCCTCTCATCATCACTGTGTCCATTTCTCTCTTCCTCCACTTCAACAGTGCGCACAAGCCCAGTAAGAAAGCCTTTCCGTGCCATCACAATCCCCGAATTCACCAATGCCACTGAGGGAGCATCCTGTTTCCCAGGGGAGTCAGTGGCAGTATTTCAAAGCTCTGAAAGAAACAACAATGGCATCAGGAAATATTTAACTGGAAAAAAAAAATTGTCATTACCCACTAGACTGTAAACAGCATAGGGTCATTTATTTTTAAAAAAGAGTTCCTGCGTGAGATATGGTGAGGTACCATAGGCTTAGTGAGCCATTCATCCGCTAGCCTCGAATTAGAAATCTCACGGGAGGACACTTCATCGGGAGCATCCTTAATAATGAGGTCAACAGAAGATGGGTAAACAAAAGCATAAGTCCCGATAAAGAAGGAATGGTAGCATTAATCAAGTTAGGGTTTTATCTGGGTGGGGTGCTGAGGAAAAGAGCGGGGCACAAAGATAAAACCCTGAATGGAAATGTTTGCCCTAGAAGAGGTAGCTGTCAGTTACCCTGAGGTTTTGGAATGCAAAGCATTTGAAGGTAGGAGGTTACAAGAAACACCATACAGAAAAAGTATCTGAGCACAATTAATGAATGTGAGAGAAATTCATAAAGCTTCCCCACTTTCAATCAAGATAAGGACAAGTGACTATCCCCTGGCTGTTTCTGACAGGTTGGTGAGGTAGATGAACAAGTATAGCAGGAGCTACAAAGGGGCAAATCAAACTTGTCTCTGGACTGCACACATATACGCTGCCCACAATGAAATGCTAAGGCGGTAGGGGGTACAAGACTGCTTATTTTGTATTGGTCTAGTAGGACACTCAGCTCTGTCCACTTCCAGGAAAGCAGGAGTCCACCCTGTAGTCCCTGTCCTGCAATGCTTGCCACCACCTGGATACCTCCAGCTTTTAAGTGAGCTGTATTCCTTCAACTCCCCAGCTCAGAAATGATTTGACTGACCCAAATTGGTACCTTTTCAAGTAATATGTTTACAGTCTGCTGGAAAACTTAAGGAAAAGTCTCCATAAAGAAACTTAATGCCTTTTAAAGTACTAAACTAAATAGCTGTAAGGTCTGTCTCCCTTTCTTATGTGCCCATGAACACACACATGCACAAGTACATATATAAAGACACAAATTCATTTTTAAAACATTTGTCTCATAATCCAATATTTAAAGTATCTTCTAAAACTATTCTTAAAAATACACATATCTTTAATTCTTAAGAGAGAAATGCAATCCTCTTAACAATGCCTTATATATAGCCCTAAGAGTGCATAATATTACACTGTGAAAAGGAAAAAAAAAAAAAAAGAAAATGGTATCAAATACTTTCCAGGAAAATCAAATGTTCACATGTGAGTTCAAAATTAAATCTTTAATTTTAAATTACATTTATAAACATGATAGAATTCACTACCACTAGGACACTCTTTCTGTAAAGCATAGGAAACACTGAGTATATTTTTATAAGTATGGACACTTACCAAAAAAAGAAGCATAAAACTTCCAAATGCCTAGCCTCCATCACATATTGATTTGGAGGAAAAGCTGCAAGCCCAGGCATGCATTCACTTCTTTATTCAGTATTTCCTTGGGATAACATCAAGTGACAATCCCCCCAACAGTAGTGGGAGAGTTTTTTATGGCACTATTAAAAGCAGTAAGTTTAGATTTCTGAAAAATTGCATAACTTCATATAATTTTCTTTACTGCATGTTTTATTAAATATTTATCAATAGAAAGAAAATGGGAACAATGCTGACATCCATAGGCAGTCGATTCCTATAATGAAGTTAAGATGCAATTGGCAGCATGAGAAGAAAAGAACCTCTTAAGGAGTTCTGCAGGGGGCCTACTTCCCTTTCCATAAGCTGATGATTTGGAAATCTCAAATTCCCAACCAGAACACCCATTATTGTTTCCTTTCAGAGAAATGACAATCCCCCAATTTAATCTCAATTCTTTCTGTCCTTTTTTCCTTTCTTCTTTTGCTTTATCTCTTCTCACTCTCTAGTAAATATTATATGCTAGAACATAAATTCATGTCTGCAGGGATTTTTGTATTGCAAGTACTTAATGTCTGGCACATAGTAGGTGCCCAATAAATATTTACTGAATCAAATTGAATATGCCCATCACTGGGAAGAAAGTGATAAATAAGACGCAGTTCCTGCTCTCAAGGCAGCCACTATGTGAGGAAACCAGCAAGGCTATCATATAAACACATGCCTCCATTATAGAAGGCATGCACAAAATGTTCTTGGAAGACCAACAGGCAGCACAGTAACACTACTCCTATAGAGATAGAATGTCTTGGGAAATATCCCAGAGAAGATGTTTATCTTGAGTTATTAAAGAGGTGTAGGCATTAGTTAAACAAATGAGGCAAGAAAAGGCCTTTCAGGTAGAAACAAACAGGACATGTAAAGAAAGACATGGAGTAGGAGATCACAGCACGTTGCCTGCGGGACTACAGAGAGACTTGTTCAGAGATGAGGGTGCAGAAGTCACCGGGCATAAGGGCAAAAGTGTAACGGAGGGAAACCTTCGAAGAATTTCCAATGAGACAATAATCTGATCTAGATTGTGAACCTCAAAAGAGAGTTCTGAGGTCATGGAAAGGACTGGAGGACTGGGGCCAGATTAAAGATTAATTGTATTTGTTTAGGGGAAAAACGAGAAAAGCCTGAACTAAGGTAACAGAAGTGCTTTGGAAGCAAAGAGAGTGAATAAAAGAGCTACTTAGGAGGCATACTTGGCCTGGCTGAATCACTGATTAGAAGGAGGTAGTTAGAGCAAAACAGGGGTATTTAGGCTCCATGTGAATTTTTCCAATGGGGCAACTGAGAATCTCTGAGACCAAAGATAATGAATAGGAGAGTATACTTTGTAGTTTTAATATTAAGAATTTAATATCTAATATGAGAATACTATCCTATTCTTAAAATAGGGTAGCAATATTTTTTTTTTATTTTTCCATTTCTAGTTTATTAAGGGTTTTTTTATTTTTTTTATTTTATTTTATTTTTTCATTGGGGGAAAACTACAAAGCATTTACAGTACAATGTTTACAGTCACACTTTGCAGTGAGCTGACCTCCCAAAACATATTACCACTCAAGTTGACCCATCTTGCCACATTCAAAAATCCACTCTGTCAAAGTAGTCCATTGAGCACACACTATGCTTGGGGAAGAGGGTAGCAATATTTTAAAAAATATATAAGTTCTGCTATTTGGGGAGCAGTCAGTGTGGGTCATGAGTTTGAGCTTGGGATTTAGGGTATCTGATGGAGATGTGGTGGGGACAGCTGGAAATACAGGCAAACAGACTGAGCTGGATGAAAACCATGTGAGGTTATGGCTGAAGTCATGGTGGATAAAGTCAACACTCGAGATAAGCTATCTGAGAGACAGAGAGAGAGAGAGAGAATAAAGGATAGGACAGAATGCAATAAATAACTGTTGAATTAATGAGAGGACCATCCTGGAAAATCTCGATAGTCAAAAATAAAAGAGCCTATGGAAGTAGCTCAGAAAGTGATACTTGTGTATTATTTAACAGACCCTTATGATTTTTAGATAGAAAATGCATTTGTCTGAATTTGACAGTTTCTCTTTCATTTTGAAGTACCAAATAAAGCTCAATCTTCTCTGTAAATTACATTAGTAAACAATACTGTCATTGCCTTTTGTAAATTCCTCCGTCTTGCTGGTTATCACATTACATTTTTATATAATGAACATCAAAGCTAACTTTTCAAAGCAAACAAAGTAGCTGTCCTAGCGTAGCACTTATGAATGACACACGTGGGAGTCAGTGTGAGCTCAGAGCAGTTCACGTTTGCAAAAGCAACACTGCTCACAATCTACCTATGGAGCTTTCCCCATTCACTCTTCATGTAACAAATAGCAACAGCACACTGGCATCTAATTAGGTAAGATTAGACACAAATGAAACCCAGATGACTGAAGAGGAGGATCAATATATTTCAATATAAATAGAAAATACGAATTAATTTTCCAATTTATCATGTCAAATCAGCAGAAGCACAGGCTGTCTGATTTAATGCCCCTGAGAAGTCATCAACAAATAACAAGACGTTCCCAGGATTTTACCAGGCGAAAAGAAAAACGCTTATAGAATGACTGAGTAGGGAATCACCAAACAGACCATTTCTAGATGGGATTTTGAATTGGAGCCCCACAAATTCAGCCACCTGTCTTCCTCCTCTGCCCCATCTAGAACGCTGTTGACAGTCATCATCTGCAAACCATCTTAGAGTGACAAACTGTGCCTTCACTTCTACCCTCACATCCATTCCTTCCAGGACGAGAGAGATGGTCTTAAAGGAAAAAGTGTATTGAGTGATCAAGACCTGGGAAGCCTGGGTTCCTAATCTACACCCATAAGCTGGGGCTTACTGGGGTTTTATTTAGTTATTTATTCGTTTATTTTAGAGACAGGGTCTTGTTCTGTCATCCAGGCTGGAGTGCAGTGGTGCCATCATAGCTTACTGCAACCTTGAATTCCTGCCTCAGCTTTCTGAGTAGATGGGATTACAGGAGCATGCTACCATGCCTGGCTAACTTTTTATTTTTTATATTTTGTAGAGACAGGGGTCTCCCTATGTTGCCAAGGCTGCTCTCGATCTCCTGGCCTTGAGTGATCCTCCCACTTAGGCCTCCCAAAGTGCTGTGATTATGGGTGTGAGACACCACACCTCGCCTTGCTGGGGTTTTAAAGCCTGTCAGAGCTATGGTTTTAGCATTCTAGCAGATTTACCCTAAACAGAAGATTGCTTGAGTTTGAGGGGAAAGTATCTGGATCCAGCAATATGGAAATATGACTAGTTTAGGATTAGAGTCCAGAAGTTTAGTTAGTTAATTAGCATTTCAGATTCCCTAAGGTAGAGAAAGGGTACCCTTGTCACTTTAATTTCTTCAAAGGGTAAAGCAAGCACCAGTCTTTACTATTTTGTATCTTTCATAGTCTTAATAAGCACTAACTGAAAGAAATAAATCACTGCACACTCAAGTGGCAGCTGACACTATCTTTGTGAAGTACAGAGCATGGGGAAGGCGGGAATCTCAGGGAACTTACCACTAAGTTCTTCTTTTCAAAAATCAGTGTCTGAACTTGAACACTGGGTTTATTTTTGTTCGAACCTAAGTCCATACTTAGTAATTTTTAGTGATAAAATTTATTTCCTTGTTAGGGAAAAGGCTGTTGTGTCATGTAGAACCACTGAACTTTGTTAATTCCATTATTTGGTATGCCTAGTTATATCCTCGGGCATTTTAATTGCTATTTTATAGCTTTTAAAAAACTTTTTCCTGAAAATGAAAATCAATTAAGTAGATCTGATTATCTGTGGAGGATTGATAGAACAAAAAACTTGTTGTGTAATCCTTATGAGCCTTATAAATTTATTTTAAGTGGAAAATAAAGAAGTTTGCACAGACTTATTATGTAAATTAATTTTACTTCTAAGATACACCAGACAATTTTATCGGCATAGTAGATGAACATAAATATTTCATAAACAAGTGAGTAAATGAATGAATTTCACTAGATTTTTCAATGTGTAGGGATTATGAAGGTCCTATTCTCTCATTCACAGTGAAGTCTGGTTCTGTAGCATAATGTTGTACGGATCAGAGGCAGAGATTGGTTTAAAAGAAACCCTGATGTCCATTAAAAGTAACAGATGTCATGATTTTCAATGTAACATCAATACGTTCAAAATGCTTTTATATTATTGACTTAATATTGAAAGTAACGGATCTCCTTAGCTATTGTTCTCCTCTCATACTTTGAAAACTCCTTTCTCACAATAAATTCACCTACTATAGAAAAATCAATGTACTAGGCAACATTCCAATGCAAAAAAGTGCTAAAAAGAAAACAGCAAAAAGCTAAACTCCAATCAGGCTATATTAATATATTAATATATATTTTGCCCATACATGTTTACATATATAAATATATACACACATATCTGATGTGCGTGTGTGTGTGTGTGTGTGTGTATATGGTGTGTGTGTGTATGTACACACACATATATATCTGGAAGAAGAAAAAGAAAGCTGTGATTTAGGTATGGAAACTGCTTTTTAAAATTGGGTCTACCAATTTTAATGCTTAGCCAGTTATCTATACCAATGTTTAAGGGTCACATGAAAACCATACCTATTCACTTATAAATTTCATATCTATCTTGGACAAATTAATAATTTGTAAAGGTTTACAAAACTATATGCATTTGGGGCATCTATTTATTTTATCTGGAATCAAATGTAAAAATTTTAAAAATCTGTAGTTACAAGTTTCACTTATTTTTATATAGCACAAAAATATTTAAAAGACTGGGTCATTTACTTAGTCAAATGGTTTTACACAATTTGAGCATTTATTTCATTTAATTTTAATCCAATGCTTAATAACTTTAAGATGCATAGAGATGGTAGAATTCACGGGTAGGAAGTTTGGGAAAACATAAGTGAATTACCATTGAGACATTAGAAGAGGAAAAACTCTCAAAAATGAAGATGGGCAAAAATACTGACAGAAGGGAGAAAATAATTAAATGTAAAGAAAAGAAAAATGCAATCAGACTAACCAAATA
Source organism: Lepilemur ruficaudatus (assembly GCA_963574885.1). Taxonomy (NCBI): domain Eukaryota; kingdom Metazoa; phylum Chordata; class Mammalia; order Primates; family Lepilemuridae; genus Lepilemur; species Lepilemur ruficaudatus. Next base: position 5,561 of record CAUYRT010102959.1, on the reverse strand, counting down.
AAAATGCAAGACATGAAAAATCAGCACATTTTCATCAGTGTGAAAGAGCAAAGCACAGAAAATATGTGCCTCACATATGAGCTTTGCGCTGTAAAATACTGAGGAAAATGCTGTGAAACACATTCAATAAACATCAGTTAATAGCAATTCCATACTGGTTTTAGAGCATATGTTACACAGGGTATGACTATTAGATCACAGCTAGCTTTTGTGATCTAGTTTGCAGTATAGTTTTATAGTAAATCATGGTTAAATTGAAATAAATCACAGATAATAATTTAAGGATCATGTATTAAAACCTTACTTGCCAGATTCTATTCAATTCCATAAGTATTTGTCATCTTAAACTTCGTACTCAGGGATAATGGGTTTTAAGTCATTTTGTTAACTTCCCTCTTACCCAGAACTATCACTATTTACATTCCGGTAGGCTTGATGATAAAAACCACTAGATTTGCTTAGGCAAGGGAGTTGTCAGTCATGAAAAAGCTGAAAAAAAAATAGAATTCTATTTATTACAAGGCAAGTTTAAGAATCGGTAACATTAAATATTCCTTAAATGGCATCAAGATCTATCTCAAATCTTTTGCTCTTGGACCTACGTAATTTGATTTCAGGAAATCTAACAATTTCTTACGGAAATAACCGAAAACTCAGTAGAAAAATTTCTGGGTACCAAGCCCTCATGTGTGTATTTATAAAAATGAAAAACGTGAAACAACATTGTCAGTGACAGGGCAACAGCTAAGAAGACCATTTTAAATCTTCTAGGTAGGCTATTATTCAGCCACTTTATTATTATAAAGTAATATGGAGATTGCCCGCCATATAAAGCTAACAGGGAAACACCATACACAAATACATATAAAATATGCAGAAAAAATGCACATAAGTATAAAAGTCTGGAAAGAAATTTATCTAAGTGATAGATATGAGTATGTTGGCATGTCAAAATTTCTGTTGTAGTTGTTTGGTTAACAAAGTTAAATTTTGTAATGGAAAAAAAACTAAGAAGGAAAATATCACTTTTACTGATCTTTTGGTAAGATATCAAGCATTATAAGATGAAAACATTTTTCCTTTCGAGTATTCCCATGACTAAATTTTATTGCATCTATTTTTTTTATTTCATTTTATTCAACAAACATGTAGGGAATGTGGGCTATGTACTGCCTGCCCTATACACATTTCACTCAGACTCCAAAGTGCTATTCCCCTGATATTCCCTATTAAATACAAAGACTATCTTTTTCCTGTAAAGTTTCTCCTATGCTATAATTTCTGACTCCTTGTCATTTCATCACCTGGTCCTATCTTGCACTCTGAAATATCTATTCAAACTGCACCAGACCAAAACTGGTGTTGTTAATCACCACCATAGTTCACCACCATTTCTGAAATGGAAAATACTGAATCTCTTGCTCTTGCATCTGCTACTGTCAGACCCCAAGAGGACTGCAGAAAGAAGCAGGCTCCTCCTGTGACCCTTGTGTCTGCCTCCCTTTCTTGGATAATGTTATGGTGCACTGAGGTTGATGATGATCCATCTCCTCTCATAAACCTTTCAGAGCATGTGCTTACAGAGTCAGGGTCAGAGACGGGGCAGGAGATGCAGCGAGTGAGGAGCAGTCCACAATTTGGGGTGACAAACTTTCTCCCTTTCTCTTCACGAGCGATACAAGAATAATGACAATGAATTTTACAAACCTGTTCCTGTGGCTTCAACCAATTTAATAACCTCATGTGCAAATCATAACATGATATAAAATTAATCACCAAGGACCCTACATGGCTAATTTGCTGGGCACTCTTTGGATTTGTATGATTAGATTTTTATCTTGCATGTGTGAAATTGCTGATTGTTTCCTCTTTCTTAGAACATCCTCTTCTCTTTCAGCAAAACCATTCGCTCCGGGTTTTCGTCTAGTCTTTCTGGATGCCACTTCTCATGTTCTTCCTTCCACCCGTCTCTTACGTGTTGGTGCTTCTCAAGGTTCCATCTTGTCTTAGTCACTTAAGATCGTTATGTCATTGGTCATTTTCCACTTGCCAGTCCAAGGCCACTATCCCACTATCCGCCTTTCTCTACCTGGCTCTGGGACCCAGGAGGATGGCCTCTATGCAGCCTCAAAGCATTTCCTTGCTCTTTGGTTTCATGATGGATTTGGCCAGTAAGAGGTCAAAGATCAGAGTGTAGGAAGAGAGGGAGGTCATAACGTGCATTCCCCAGGCCCCTCTCCTGCTAGGCCACAGTGGGCAGTGGCTAAGCTCCCCTCTCCTACAGCCACATAAACAGATTCAACTTCTGCTTTCCCACATCATGGTAAATATTCCTTCCACTCAACTCTCCAGGCCTAGGAGTGGAAATGGCTCTCTGCAGTTGCTAGTGCCCCTGTGTTTCATCATCTCAGATGGTTTTTCCAAATTCTGCCCACAACTTTTATGAGTAGTCTTATCATCAAATTCTCCTTAATTACCTCATTTGAGTATGACATCTGCTTCCTGCTGGGATCCTGCCTAACACTCCCGCTTACTCTCACTGAGTTTTAATTACTGCCATATGATAATGACTTTAAATCACTATGGCCCAATCTCTTTCCAATTCTCAAACACAAATTGCTAACCATAATATTCTCAAACAACTCCAAATTGACATGCCCCAAATGGAGCCCACCCCCTTTACTCATCCTGCCTGTCCCACCCACACCCCCGTCCACCTATATCTCAGCCTGTTACTTAGAAAACAGGCAGCCATCCACTCACCTGCACAATCTTGAAAATTGCCAATTATCCCCGTTCCTCTCTCTCTCTCTCACCTGTCGTCAAGTTCCTTTGGTTCTACCTCCTATATAATTCTTTTTTTTTTCTTTTTTTTATTATTATTTTTTTTTATTGGGGACTATATAATTCTTAAACGTATTTCCCCCTCTCCGTCTGCATGGCCTCTACTTGAGTTCAGAATCCATCCTCGTTTTGTTGTACAGGAATCTCTGGTGTTGTCTCTCCCCAAGGGTGTATCCAACTTGAGGAAAGAAACCATTGCCTGCTATATACACCAGTAAGAGCATTGGCTGAATGAGCAACTGAATGAATTAAATGTAAAATGAAGGTGAAAATAAAAGAATTTCTCTTTTTTCTGTAGGTTTTACAAATATCTCTAATCACTTCAACCTGCACACACACACACACGTTCAAGAGCTAATTTAACCCATTTAACCCACTAAGCTTAATTTTGTTTTGTTTTGTTTGTTTGTTTGTTTTTTCCAGGGATGGAGGAGGGAATTGAAAGCAATGATGTGGGGGAAAAGCCAAAGCCCTGATTTATAGTTTCTGCCAATTTCCATGGTGAAAATATTCCCATTATTTCTTATAAGAAAGTCAACACTCCTGAATGTGGCCTACAAGGCCCTGCATGATCTGGCCCCCAATGGCTTCTTTCGTCTAACATCCCACCATCCTCCCCCTCATTGTCCATGGATTTCTTTTAGGCCATCGAGCGGAGTCTGCACACACTATGTCTTTTGGTAGGAATGCTCTCGCCTGATTTTATATAGACTCTGTCTTCCGTGACTAGGTCAGACTGCCTCAGAGCACCCTGGAGCTCTCCTTTGTGGCATTTATCACAGTTACAAATGCATACTTTCTCTTATGACTTTTTGATTAATGTTGTGCTCTCTCTCTAGTCTGTACGTCCCAGAGGGAGAGGCTATATCTGTTTTTACTCAAGTGTTTGGCACAAAATAGCTGCTTCCTAGGTGTTTGTTGAATGAATGAACAAAATGCCATGTTCATTTCAGTCCCCACGTCTTTAAAGATTGCTCCCATTCCTGAAGTGACCTCACACCCCCGCCACCCTGCCACAAACGCAAATCTATTATGATATTTCTTTCCATGCCTGGCTCAAAACCCGTTATTTTACTCAACAAATATTCTTTAAATAATGATTATGTTCCAGATCCTGCACTAGGGACAAGAACTATATGGCTGCATAGGATCTTAGCAGCTTCCACGAGGAATGCCTGCTCTAGCCAGGAGGATACCCTACTAGTTGTCGTGCGGTATGCCAGGAGCACTTACAGAGGTACAGCACATTGGAGAAATAAATTAGTAGTCTCTGGATGTTCAATAAAGCCTCACAAAGCATTCGGCTTATATTTTTTGAGACTTTCTTCTTTAATGTTTTCCTATTTCTTAGAAAATAATTATCATAATAATATGTATTTTTTTAAAACCTACCACTTATCGGGCTTCTACTCTCTACCAGTCACTCTAATCGAGGCTTTTTATAAATCGCTAATTTAATCCTATCTCAGAATCTTTTCTGACTTGAAATTTTAGCAACACAGGTTTAAAAAAAAATTCCACTCAAATATATAATGCATGGTTGTTATTTAAATTGTTTCACTTAATGTCTTGGCTTCCCAAAATACTGCTCAAAAGCTGCAATCTGATATTCTATGTTTTCTGCATTCCCACTCTCCATCCTGTTCCACAGTGCTGTGCAAGACACAGGCAAAGTGGTTAATAGATACCTTTGGATAAATGGAATCCAGGTGGTCTTTGTGTACATGTGGTAGATAGCTTCTATTCCAATAGAAATGTTCCACAAACAAGTTATCATCATCCTGAAAGTTTTAACTTCTTAATTGCATATGATTTTCCTTTAAATGCAAAAATATGAGGATCAACACTGCACACCTGCTGTACATACTTTTTTTTTAAATGCATGTCCTTAAAAAGACTAAGAAAAACTGAGAAAAAAAATAAAATTTCTTTGGAATGTCAATCTACGAACCATGAATTCCCCAGAGGCAGACAGTGTGCAGGTGCCTCTACCATGTTTTACTTCCTTGAGTCTTAGCTACAGCCTTATGACATTGAAATTGACATTGCCATCTCCAACTGACGGATAAGGAAAGCAAGGATCAGACAAATTTCATGAAATCCGGACAAGACCAAACAAGACTGGCACCCAGAACATCTGATCTTTGAAGCCCACCCTCTAATCTTATATTTTCTTCTATGCAAAACTATCTCCCCAGTGAATTGTTTTATATGATCATTGCTTTCACGTGTTAGGTGGATTTTATTCTTATCAAAGTACTTCATAAACAAGTTATGATTTTTATAAAAACTTTATATCCTTATGCATAAGATTATCTTATAAACATAAAAATGGGAGGCGTCACAGAGTACAACTGCAATCCGTATTTTTCAAGTGCTTGCTCTGAAGACACAAATTAAAATAGGGAAAGGACAAAACATAAAGTAAAAGGAAGAACTACTTATTGACATCCCAGACTCTCCCTAAATACATAAACTTGGAGAGCCACTCTCTAAAGATTTAAAGGTCTAGAACATTAAGTTACTACACAGAATAAAACTCTCAAACCTCAGCTGAAGTCCGCAGCAACAGGAAAAACGTAGTCTATGCTCAAATATTGTAATTTCAAAGCTTCCTTATGGTATTGCTTATTCTTGAATTAAGTAAAAGTATTTTGTAATAAACTCAACTCGGGGGGCGGCCGCCCCCGCCCGGGCGGGGGGGGGGGGGGGGGGGG
>CAUYRT010102958.1:0-18229 GCA_963574885.1 Lepilemur ruficaudatus | reverse complement strand
TGACTACATCCCCTCTCTACTTTCAAAGCAGATTTTTTTACACAAATGATGCTTCAGTTGGCGATGCAAGCAGCATCTGTTCCTGGGGTGGAAATCCAGAGTGCAATCCAGGTCTCCTTCAGAATCACCAGCTTTCACAGGACCACAGTGCAAGTCAGATTTTCTAAGGAGAAATTGCAGCCAGTGACATTGAGCTAAAGTCATTTTTCCAGCTGCACAGGGAGCTGGTCAGCTGGAGAAATCTGAATTCTCTTCACACAGAACTTCAGTGAGTCAATTAGTCCACACTGCTATTTTATTTTTAGCAGATTGTGTTTGGATTCTTGTTTTCCCTTGGGTCTAGGTGAAAAAAAAATTTTTTTCCTGTTCCTATCACACTGAATCCTGCAGATGAGATGGGCTCCAGATTAGTTTTTTCTATTATTTGTGGACTTATTTAAGAGCAAAAACAAAAAAAAATCTCCAAATCTCTCCTGACATCAAAATTCATCTGGTAACATGCACCTCCAAACTTGCCAAGACAGATTCAACAGATTCAACAGAATGTAGACATTTTACCTTGCATGTGGCAGGTGGTCAGTATACAGGCATTGTTTTGATTTGATAATGGGTTTATTGTATTTAGAGTTCCCTGATTGGGAAACAACAGTAAATACTTCGAGATGAAAAACAACAGTAAATGCTTCAAGATGAAAAAGAAAACCCCCCACATAACAGATGGAGGAGAGAGCACATGCATTTACTCTCACTCTCTTCAGAAACCTCACTATTATGATAGCAAAGAAACTTCTAACAAGACACAAATCTATACAAGCAAAGAGAATAGAAATCTGGACAGCAGACAGGCAAGCAGTAATGACTTAGCAGTCAGCTGCAGAGCAAGCTGAGGAGCAATCTGTTTTATGTTCATGGCAGAAATCCTCCATCCCCAAAGGTTCAGAAAGGAGAAGAGGAGGTAAGGATGTAGCTAACAGCAGGAGAATTGTTTGAAACTTTAAGAAGGAATCCGAGTTCTGTGTCCCTTTTCCCACTCCATATAGCCAAGTAACTGCCCTTCCTTCACCATGTCAAAAAATTAGATGTTTAGCCTCTGGAGAGGATCTCTGGACTGGGAAAACATTGGTCATAGTTGACAGTGAGGAGACAGTACTGTCAACAAAGTGCTTAAGTGACCTTTACATACTGATCTCGAAGCCACCAGCCCACTTTTACCCACTGGCTCTCAGAATGTTGGAAGCCAGGCTTGTACCCTCCAGGCAGGAGACCGATAGAATCTTGCCTGCAGAATCTGATCGACCCAAGAAAAAGAAAAAAAATTACTACTATCAGGAGTTTTCTAACTCAATGGCCCAATGAGATACTCTATACCAGGATTTGTCAACCAAAACTTGTGACATTTGGGGCAGGATAATTCTGTTTTGGGCAGCTGTCATATAGTATGTTTAGCAGCATGGTTGGCCTCTATCCACTAGATACCAGCAATGTCTACCAAAGTCATGATAATCGTCCATGTCTTGACCCCTGTTGAGAACCACAGCTCTATACTGAAGTCCACAGTTGGTAGGTCCCACGTGTGCACTTGGAGTTTCCAGTTTCTTAGTGCTTCATTCATTCCTGAGCATGAGTTGACAACCGCAAGTCAGCAGACACCTAAGAAAGCCCCTCATGTGAAATATGGAGATCAAAATAAACTTTAAAAGAATGTTTAGAAGAAACATAGACTATGCAGGGAGAAGAGAACTTTAGAAATCATAATTAATATCCTCGAGAGAGAAAAGACAGTGCAAAAGAACTCTTAGAAATTAAAAATATATAACTAGAGAAATTTTTAAAATGTAACAAAAGGAATGCAAGAAAAAGTCGAGGAAATTGAAAGGGGCAGCCTTGCAAAAATTATCAGGAAAACATCTAATCTTGCAATTTCCTAGTAACAGTTAAAGATCAATCCTATGAGTTCTCTCACTCACAGGTACCCTGCGGGAGTTCTGTTTTGTACCACTTCTGAAAAGAGCTGAACAGACAGAAAAAAAGATGTAAATCTTTCTCTTTCAAAATTGCCTTTGAGAATCAGCTTTTTTGCAGTCTGAAAAGTTCCTGAGTCAACAGCAGGGTGTGAGCTTCAGGCCTCAGCCATATCTGGAGGGCAGAGTCACATCTCCTGCAATAATTTGGTCTCCGAGGAAAAGCGCGGGAGCCAACTCTTGGACTTGGACATCCTGCTGCAGTTTCTATTATCACCCTGCCTTTGAGAAGAAAGAACAGTGTAGGTGCAGCAGTATCCTGTTAATTTGGCTACAGCCATAACCTTCTTCACCCTATAAATAAAAAATCTGAATACCTGGTTCTCTCTGCCGACATTCTCTACCTCCTTCACTTCTGTGTTGGCCCTTTTCCACCCAAGGAAAAGCAAATAAACTTCTTCTTTCTATCCTAATCTTTGTCTGAAGAAATCTGTTTCAAAATCTCCTTGCACTAGCTCTCACACCCTAACAGACATTTCTCAGAAAGCAGAGCAAAGAGATAGAGAATTAAAGAGGAAAGATAAAAATTAGATGGTGAAACCAGGAGTACCAATATCCAAGCGATAAACTTTAGGAGGAAAGAACAGAGCAGAACAGAAAAAACCAGAACAGAAAGAACAAATGAAGATGATGGTGAGAAGGAAATCAGTGATGAAACAATTCAAGAAGTTTTCTTAGAACTGAGGTGCATGAGTTTTTTTTTTAATTGAAAGGGTCCCTTGCGTATCTAGCACAATAGAAGAAGCCTTTGTTTCTTCTACTCCAAGAAGTATGTCCACACCAAGGCATACTACTGTGAAATTCTGTAATATCATGGTTTCAAAGAAAATATCTGATAAACTTTTAAAGAAAAAGTTGCATACACTATTTCAAGACTCAGAATGGTTCTGTACTCCTCCGATGTGACTTGGAAGCTGGGAAACAATGGAGAAATTCTTTCAAAATTCTGAAGGAGATGATTATGTAACACTACATTGAAGTCACTTGCAGATGTGTGAGGTCTTTAAAATTTTCCTCCCATGGACGCGTTCTCAGAAAGCCATTAGAGGTCTTCACCAAAACAAGAAGAAATCATGAGGTACACAATTCCACACAGGAGAGAGGGAGAGGGAGTTCCCAGGGTGGTTGGTGAAGGTATGCCCCAGCATGTCATTTGTTCCAGTCCTGGCCACATTGGAGAAGTCAGAGTGTGGTGAAAGATATTTCTCCATGAAAATGTAATTGAGAGAACATGGTATGTTCAACTATTTTGAGAGATGACTGAGACAACAGAGGAGAATTTGGGGTTGAAGTAGAGATAAGTTCCTAGAAAACCAAGCATACAAACAAATGGAAATTTTCGTATCAGGGAGAACAGAACTTTGGCAGGGAAGGTGAAATTATAAAACACTACCTAAGTTGCGAATAGTGTTTACATATCCATCACAATATAAACTCTGTCTGTTCAACAAAATTATACTATAGTTATTTTGGGAAGACAGTGGAACAAGAAGGGTAGTGTCTGTGGTGGAGCAGGCTGGTGCTGGTGGAGAAGGTAGATTGTGCCTGTTATTTGATCACCCGTATGGGGCCATGCCCATGTGCATGTGCACAGATCCCAGTTCACAGATACATGTATACGTTCATCTCATGGTTTCATGTAGTTGGACCAAACAAGTATTGGTTTATGCATTAGACTTGTGCTATGAATCTTGGCTTAGGCATTTTCTTGCTGTATGATGTGAGCAGGTCATTTAATCTCTCTAAATCTCAGGTTCATAACCAGTAAAATGGAGAATTTTATTCAGTCAACGAACAGTTATTGAACATTTCCCATGGGTCCTGTGGATACAGAGCCAAAAGACACAATCTTTGACATCAAGTCCAAGGAGGAAAGCAGACAAGGAAGCTGCTAGGATGTGTACAGGGTGCTGAGGGAGCACAAAGGAGGAACAGAGACTAACGTTTATTGAGCACTTACTATGTGCCAAGTAATATGTGATGTGATGTTCCGAGCAACCCAGTGATACTATCAGCCTTTTACCGTGAAGGAAATCAATGCTCAGAAAAGTTAAGTAAGTTAACTCCAGTTGTATAGCTAGAAACTAGCTGCAGAATAGGATTTGGTACCAAATCTTTCATGCTCCCATGTCATTCTGTCTTCCGAACATGAAAAGGTTAGAAAGGATTCCTGGAGAAGATGGTGCCAGAGGAGAGGGCTAATAAATGGCTTCTGCTGATCATGGAAAAATGTGGACTCTAAATCTCTCACTCCTGGACCAGTATCTACGGCTGCTCTATTCAGGAAGCTTCACTTAGCAAACAGTTGAGTGCCTATTACATGTCAGAGCCTGTGTAAGCTACTGAGGATTTAAAAGTAAAAACAAAACAGAACAAAATTAAAAAAATAAAACAATTCGTACTCTGGATAAGCTTATAATCTATTGATGAAAAAAATATTATAAAGGATGGAAAATTACATGCAAGGAGGAGCACCTAACGCAAATACAGAGGATGTGGTGGGGTGGGGCAGGGGAGTCCCTGGAGGGCGCATCGGGACTGAGTCTGCAGGGGCAGGAGAAAGCTGTGGGATAGGCTTTCCAGGCAGAGGGCTCATCACACACCACGCCCTGAGGCAAGGCACGGCACCGTGGCGAATTCGGGGAAACTGCAACTAGTTCAGTCTGGCTAGAACTTAAAATTTAAGGAGAAGCTGTAAAAGATAAAATTGAAAAGATAAACAAAAGCCGGTTCATGTAAGGCGAAACTGCTAAAGAGTTTGGACTTTTAAATTTTATCTTAATAGCAAATCATAGATTGGAGAGAAAGGGCTGGACCGGCAATGCAGGAAGATCACTCTGCAGCGTGAAGGGTGCACTGGAGGGAGTGAGACTGGAGGCAGGGAGGCCCAGAGGAGGTTAATAAATTATTTGGGGAAGAAATGATAAGTGGCCTGTTTGAACAAGGGCAGTGATGGAGACGAAGAAAGGCAGATGGATTTGAGAGCTATGCAGGGGGGCTTAGTTCCCAAGGATGCTTACACTATTCCTGCTAAGATTTCTGCCTGAATTCCCCTTTGCAAGAGCTGGTCTGGACTTGTGAGAGCAGGGGGCACCTATCTGCAGCACCGTTTTGTCCACAGCGTGCTGTCATTAGTGCCATAGCTCCCCTCTGAGGTTACAGCAGGAAAGGAGGTTCTGGCCCATGAGCTGGGCAGCCAGGGGGAAAGCTGAGGGATGGGCATTCTCAGGGGAGGGAAGAGCACAGGTAAAAGTACGGAAATGCGGGAGAGGATGGGGCACTGGGAACTGCACGGAGATCCTCACGAGTGTAGGGAGTGCATGGGAAGAGGACAGGTAATCAGGCTAGAGAGGTAGATACGGGCCAGATTCTAAGATGCTCTTCTATGGGCTTACCAATGAGTCTGCCCTCCCCAGAAGACTGCAAGAGCCACTGAAGACCTGTAAATAAGTAGCCAGACTTCATTGCAGAAAAACCACTCCATTTGCAGTGTGAAGAAGGTTTAGAAGGAGGAGGCGGTAGGGTAGACTTTCCAGGCAGAGGGCACATCACACACTCTTTTGGAAGGCCTGGAACCAATAAGTTATGCAGGCAAGGGAGAAATGGAGAATGTTTTTGGAGATATTTAGAGGATAAACAGGTCATAAAACTTTGTGTTTGGGTGAGGAAGTAGGAGTGGACTTCCAGATTTCTAGCTTGAGCAATTAGGTTATATTTTGTGCAATCAGGCCGGCATAAAAATAAACTAAATAAGGATGGATGCTTTTCAGTCAGAGTCCCAGCAGCAAACACATGACTCACTCAGCTGGGATTTTAGAAGAAACTTTTCAATGAAGGAAGAACTTTCTGTAGATGTGTGGGCAGGTTTAAGAAAACCAATGAGAATTACTGAAATTCCCAAGGTCTAGCAACAGTAGGAAGCTTTTATTACCCAAAGGCTTGAAAGGACAAGGGAAAGAAATAGAATTATCCTCATTCCCCTTCTACCCATCAATCTTCTGCCAGGGCTTCCCATTGGCCAAACCTGAATGCAAACCCAAAGTTGCAGTCTGTCAAGGTCAGCCTCCCAGGACACAGAGCAGGGCCGAGAATGGCAGAGAATGGATCTGAGGGAGAACCAGGAGAGGAGAGAATTTTGGAAGAAAACAATAAGGCTGATTTTCAATATTTCGACTTCTAGGCATCTGTAGGGCAATCATATGGAGCTTAGCAGAGAGTTCTGGGCTGCAGAGAGATCTTTGGGCATCCTTGCCCCATTTAGCAATGACCTATGCATCCTACCCAAGGATTGTTATGAGGATTAAAAATGACATTGGTACTTTAAAAAATACTCTGGATTAATATACATTTAGTGATACTTTGAGGGATTGTAGTGTTCTTGCAGTTTATGCATTTAACTAACAGTAGCTTGAGCATTTCTTTAGTAATTGATGAGACATATGAAATTATATGGAAGGGGGGACAAAGAAACCAAACCTGTCTTCCTAATATAGACTATGCCTATTGAATCTTTCTGTCATATCCAGCACATATGTATATGAACCTTTTGCTTTAGGTATTTTTCTCATGCATATTTCTTGAAGTTTTAAAGATTGTACTAAATGATAAATACAAAATAGGTATAATAATACTTTAGAATATATAATAGTTCCAAGATCTTCTAAATCAAATAATTCACATCTTTTTATAGAAATAACATATCAGGAATTAAATAGGTTTTTCCAGGGGGGAAAAAGTGCTCTGGAAATGCTGAGATACTAAGATATGAAGCAAGCATAAGGTGGTGGTATCTTTGAAGCTGTTGTTGTGATAATATTCTTAGGAAACACATTTTGAATGAAAGGTGAACCTATCCAGTATGACCTGTCCATTCATCAAAATACCTAGGTGGACGCCTGCTCCATTCTATCAACACACACACACACACACACACACACACACACACACACACACACATGCACGCTTGACAGGGTGAATAACCACATACTTCAAAGTAGCTCCTCTTGCATACCACGTGGAGGGTCATGCATGCATTACAGTGTCCTGACACCGCATATTTAGGAACTCACCCACTGCTTGCTCTGATTTGCTCTGGAGCTGGTGAACATGTTTATAAATATGTTCAGTAAAGGCAAACCCATTCTTTGAAGGGGAATTGGATTTTGTAAATAGCCAAGTGTCATTGGATGTGAATGATCAACACAAGGAAACTTTCCAACTTGAAAGGAGAGTAGAGGGAACCTGATTCCCAGCTCACAGCTGCCAAGAAACTCTACGTGATACAGGTGCAAATCATTTTTCTCTCTCTTTTAAATTCAGACTCATTAAAATATGTATTTTTAGAATCCACTAATGAAAATAAATTGGGTAATCAAGCTGGCTCATACAAACTTGTAGTAAAAAATTAAAGTGTGATTTTCAAGTGATGAGGATTTTCTTTCATACTAACAAGGGGCTCTGAAGACAATTTCAAAAGTGAAGCCTCAGAAATAATTTGAGTAACAGCATCAAATTTGGAGTAAATTTATATTTTCTTAAGGTGACTACTTTTATTTTGTTCTGATCAGATTTGTTTGTCAACAGCAGTATTGATTTCTTTAGTCCTATTTGATATTTGTGCCTTCTTTAAATAACGTTATTCAAAACAAATGGCCAAAGTCCCAGAGAAATTCCCAAATATTAATATCTAAACATGCTCTTCCTCCTGTAAAGAATCCCACTCCCTACCTGGACTTTGTTCTGGCCTCTGATGAACTGTGGTGACCTTCATCAGAGCCAAGTGAAACCTGGGTTTCTAAGGCAAAATAAAAGACTGCACAGGACCCTGGCCTCCCTACCTGGGTGGCCCACTCTTATCATTTTTTGAAATTGTTGGATGCCAGGGGGCTACTTTCCACAATGTGTTCAGAGACAAACATGATTGAAAGAGTCATCAAAATCAGTAAGTGCCACTTAAGATTCAACAAATCATGGAGGTGTTTATGTTGGTCATTATAATCAGGCCTTATTTATTCCTGCATAATTAAAGAGCATTATGAGTTTGACATGGTTCCCGTGAAGTCATCTAACTCATTTTCCTTGCAGCAGATAGTGTTAAGTACGAGAGGTATTTCTTTTGTGCAGACACAGTCCTCATAGGAAGGAAGGGAAGTACACAAGGATGTTGCAGGCATATGTCATTTTATTGCATTTTTCTTTACTGCACTTCACAGATACTGCGTTCTTTTTAAAAATTGAAGATTTGTGGCAACCCTGCATCAAGCAAGTCAATGCCATTTTTCCAACAGCATGTACTCACTTTGTGTCTCTGTGTCCCATTTTGGTAATTCTAGCAATATTTCAAATGTTTTCATTATTATTATATCTGTTATCATGATCTGTAATCAATAGTATTTGATGTTACTATTGCGATTATTTGCGGCACCAAGAATCCTGTCCACCTAAGACAGAGAACTTAATCAATACATGTGGTGTGTGTTCTGACTGCTCCACTGACTGGCTATTCTCACATCTCTCTCCCTCTCCTCAGGCCTCCCTATTCCCTGAGACACAACAACATTGAAATTAGGCCAATTAATAACCCTACGATGGCCTCTGACTGTTCAAGGGAAGGGAAGAGTCATATGTCTCTCATTTTAAGCCAAAAGCTAGGAATGACTAAGCTTAGTGAGGAAGGTATTTCCAAAGCCGAGACAGGCCAAAAGCTAGACCTCTTGTGCTAAACAGTTAGCCAAGCCGTAAATGCAAAGGAAAAATTCTTGAAGGAAATTCAAAGTTCTATTCCAGTGAACACATGGACAATAAGAATGGGAGACATTCTGATATTGCTGATATGAAAAAAATTTCAGTAGTCTTGATAGAAGACCAAATCAACCACAACATTCCCGTAAGCCAAAGCCTGTTCCAGAGCAAGGCTCTAACGCTCTTCAATTCTGTGAAGGCCGAGAGAAGTAAGGAAGCTGCACAAGAAAATATGAGGCTAGCAGAGGTTGGATCATGAGGTTTAAGAAAAGAAACTGTTTTGCGGTGAATATGCAAACTTACCCTCAAAGGCTGAGGGAGATGAGAGGCCGAAGAAAGAGGCTGACAAATCCGAAAGAGACATTTAATAGGGACTTACAAACAGAAGCCATGTCTCCAGCGTTGCCAGACAGTGGATCCCCACACTCTAACCACTGCCCACGCCCTGCACAGGGCTCATATACCATAGGGAAAGGGTATGTGTACTTCAGGAGGAATTTGCCCAAGGGCAGGATTTGTGGTAAGTACGTGTTTATGATAACATCAAGGTTGTTAGGCATTCCCGTAACTGGGGTTAATCAGAAGTCAACATTGCAGATTAGCATCCAAGACGGAGTTGCCTTAGCCTCCACAGATGCCATCTCCATAATATAAAAGTGCAAGGTGAAGCAGCAAGTGCTGATGAAGAATCTGCAGCAAGTTATTCAGATGATCTAGCTAACACCATCAAAGAAGGTGCTACTCTAAACAATAGATTTTCAAGGTAGATGAAACAGCATTTATTGGAAGAAGATGCCATCTAGAACTTCCATACTAGAGAGGAGAAATTGATTCCTGGTTTCAATGTTTCGAAAGACAGACTGACTCTTTTGTTAGGAGCTAATGTAGCTGGTGACTTCAAGTTGAAGCTAATGCTCGCTTACCATTCCAAAAATCCTAGGACCCTTAAGAATTATATTAAATCTATTCCTTCTGTGCTCTATAAATGGAACATCAAAGCCTGGATGACAATGCATCTGTTTATAGCCTGGTTTTTTGAATATTTTAAGCCCACTGTTGAGATCTTTGCTCAGAAAAAGATTCCTTTCAAAATATTACTGCTCATTGACAATGCACCTGGTCACCCAAGAGCTCTAATGGAGATATACAAGACAACTAATGTTGTTTTTATACCTGCAGACATAACATTCATTCTGCAGCCCATGGATCAAGGAGTAATTTTGACTTCCAAGTCTTATTATTTAAGAAATATGTTTAGTAAGGCTGTGCAGATACAGCTGTATCTGCAGCCATAGATAGTGATTGATTCCTCTGATGGATTTGGGAAAAGTACATTGAAAGATTTCTGGGAAGTATTTACCATTCTAGATGCCACTAAGAACATTGTGATTCATGGGAAGAGGTCAAAATATCAACATTAACAGGATTTTGAAAGAAGTTGATCCCAGCCTTCATGGATGACTTTTAGGGGTTCAAGTCTTCAGTGGAGGAAATAACTGCAAATGTAGTGGGAACAGTAAGAGAACTAGAAGTGAAGCCTGAAGATGTGATTGGATTGCTTCAATATCATGATAAAACTTTAATGGAAGAGGAGTTGCTTCTTATGGAAGAATAAAGAAAGTGGTTTCTTGAGATTAAATCTGCTCCTGGTGAAAACGCTGTGAACACTGTTGAAATTATAATACAAGACTTAGAATATTACATAAACTTAGTTGATAAAGCGGTGGCAAGTTTTGAGGGTTGACTCCAATTTTGAAAGAAGTTCTACTGTGGGTAAAATGCTATCAAACAGCATTGCATGCCACAGAGAAATTTTTTTGTGAAAGGAAGAGTCAATAGATGCAGCGAAGCTCATTTTTGTCTTATTTTAAGAAATCCACAGCCACCCCAACCTGTGGCAACCACCACCCTGATCAGTCAACTGGCATCAACACGGAAGCAAGACCTTCCACCAGCAAAAGGATCATCACTTTCACCTTTGGCAAGGTGAAGGAGGGGATGAATATTGTGGAAGCCATGGAATGCTTTGGGTCCAGGCATGGCAAGACCAGCAAGAAGATCACCATTGCTGACTGTGGACAACTCTAATACATTTGACTTACATGTTTTCTCTTAACCACCAGACCATTCCTTCTGTAGCTCAGGAGAGCACCCCTCTACCCCATTTGCTCGCCATATCCTGTAATCTTTGTGTTCTCGCTGTAGTTCTTTGGGTTCTGTATTTTCCTCATTCCACTCCACATCTAGCTGGATTGCAGAGTTAAGTTTATGATTATGAAATAAAAATTAGATAACAAAAAATAATGACTTGCTGATGACTCAGATGATCATTAGCAAATTTTTTTTAGCAATAAAGTGTTTTTAAATTAATGCAAATTCATTTTTAAGACATGCTATTCCACACTTAATAAACTAAAGTATGGTGAAAACATAACTTTTATATGCACTGGAAACTAAAAACTCCATGTGACTCACTATATTGTCATATTTACTTTATTGCAGTGCTCTGGAACTGAACACACAGTATCTCCAAGCTACGGCTGTAAATCAGTATAACCAACCAGCAGTGTTAGTATCATCACTAGTTTTCTTGCATTCATTCTTGCCAACCCCCTTCAATCTATTCTCACCATAATGCAAATAGATTGAGCTTTAAAAAACAAACCTAACCCTCCTCTCCCCTCTTACATGCCTTCAATGCTGCACATTGCTCTTAGGAAAAATGCCAACGTCTTTACCCTAGTTTATAAAGCCTTGCTTGATCCAACCCCTGCTTGCCTCTCCAGTCTTGTCTCAAACCTCTCCCCTCTTTGCTGTGTGAATCAGCCACAGAGACCTTGCAATTCTTTGAATGCGCTACTCTCTTCTACCCCAGGGCCTGTCTACTGCTGTTCCTGCAGCTCAGAAAGCTCCTCTTCCGCCCTTTTCACTTGGCTTACTTTTCCTTTAGATCTCAGCTAAAGAATGCCTTTCACCCCCTGCCCTTTCTCGGCAAAGTAGGTCAGCTCCTCCCTGCCCCATTATATGCTTTTATGGCTACATATCTCAGAGCTATCTGTTAGTAGTTACTTACCACAGTTTTAAAATTACATTGTAATATTTGAGATTATTTGACTAATTAATATTAGAATAAATAATATATGTCTCTCTTACTAGGTTTTAGACTCCATGAGGTCAGGGACCATATTGTTTTGCTTACTTACTACTACATCCTCCTGACACACAGTAGGCAATGAATAAAGTTTCATTGGGCAAATGAATGAACGAGAGGGCCAAGAATCTATATACGCAATATCAAATATTAATGGGTTGGGAGAATTTGGTTGTAGCAATGCATGTATACACACACCAGATATCCATGAACAGCTATCAATTTTTTAATGTATACTCCAGGAAGGTAGAGGAGTAGAAGAGAATGTGATTAGTTGGTAAAGAGTGAATACCATGCTATTCATTCATTCACCCATCCTTCATTCATTTTTGTTCATTCAGAGGTCACAAGATGGAAAATTTTCATTTTTGTTTGAACATTTGGCACTATAATTTTCCTTAGGAAGAGAATTGTCTTGGTTGCAACAATAACACAAAAGACTGCGGTAAGTATTTGGGTTAAGAAGTGAGTCCCCTTCCCCTACACCATCCCCTACTCCACTAAGCAATGACAGCATAATATAAGCCAGACATGTAGCTTTCTTATCATCTGACCTGCTACAGAGACAAAGTTTAGAGAAATTAGAGGGAAAAAGGCGACTAGCTCAGCTCTTAGGTGATTCCTCTTGTATACCAATCATCACAACTTGGTCATTAATACAAACTATATGACAGACATTTTAAAATGAAAGCCACTAACAAGTATCTGACATTGGAAATTTTATGCTTTTGAATGAAATATCTATCCTATAGATACCAAGCAACAACACTGAAATTTTACCATAGCAAAAAAATTTGACTTACACTCCTTACCTTAATGGAAGACCATCTACCTCTATATGAAATATATAAACTTAATTATTGACATAATAGAAACAGTGATGCTGGAGAACAAAATACATGGACTGTTCTCCTTGTGCTCTGAATAAAAGATGTAATCGGATACAATCATTTCATTAATACACACATGGCCCAGTAACGGGAATACAGAGGACCAGATGGCCTGGAGTGGACTGAGATGAAATGAGATGGGTGTTTGCAGTTTAGCAACTAACTACTTAGCTGGTATGGATTATATTAAGTACTTACAGAACCACATGAACACATTTTCAGAATGAAATTCTGGCCTTGTGTCCAGAAGCACCATACCTAGCATGAAGAGAAAGCCTGTTTTACTGGAGCCCTGCAGGGCTGTTGTGCCTAAGTAGTCGGTAGTGTATGTTATTGCACTAGTGCTCAAACTTGACTGCACATTGGAATTATCTGGAGAGCTTTTTAAAGGAAAAAAATACTAAGGTATAGATCTCATCTCCAGAACGCTGAGTTAATTGGTCTGGGGTATAGCTTAGGCACTGGGATTTTTCAAAGGTCCCCAGGTGATCCTAAGGTGTATTAAAGTTTAAGAACCATCACATGTGTGTAATTTCTGTATTTAGACAAGCAGGACCACTTTATAGATCAATAAAAGATGCAGGTGTTTGTGTGGTGTTATTTGGGAGGGTTCAAAACATCCCTTGCCCCCAAATAGCTATTCTTTCCTTATGTGCAGTGTTGGAAAACTATCTAGAAAACTTCGTTTCTTTGGATGAAGGCTTTGCAACCTAAATGAGGATAATTCCTCTGAGCTGGATAATACATTAACTGGTTATCAGTTATTAACACCATGGTGTGTGCTCCTTTATCCTATTACATTCCTTTATGATGGTGGAGTAAGGAGCAGGGGGTGGGTAAGCATGATGGTAGGAGACTCAGAGGTCAAAAGGATGTGCAATCTTTTTTTTTTTTTTTTTTTGAGACAGAGTCTTGCTCTGTTGCCCAGGCGTCAGCCTAGCTGACAGCAACCTCAAACTCCCAGGGTCAAGCGATCCTCTTGCCTCAGCCTCTGAAGCAGCTGGGATGACAGGCGTGCACCACTATGCCAGGCTAATTTTTTCTATT
Organism: Lepilemur ruficaudatus; assembly: GCA_963574885.1. NCBI lineage: Eukaryota > Metazoa > Chordata > Mammalia > Primates > Lepilemuridae > Lepilemur > Lepilemur ruficaudatus. Next base: position 4,379 of record CAUYRT010102958.1, on the reverse strand, counting down.
TTTAGTAAAGATACGTGTCTCATTCTTGCTCAGGCTGGTATTGAACTCCTGACCTCAAGCGATCCTCCCACCTTGGCCTCCCAGAGTGCTAGGATTACAGGTGTGAGCCACCACACCATGGCCAATGATGTGGATTCAAAGTGAGTTCCTGGTGTGGGAGATTTGACCAAGGGCAGTCTATAGTCAAGGTGGAATGATGAGAGTATATCAAAAAGAAATTTGGGGTGAGGACCTGAAGGTCAGAAACAGATCATACAGGCAAGTTGGGGCCCATGCTCTTGACAAACCTCTTGACAAACCCTAGACTGAGCATGTGGTGGGTGATGAGTGAGTGTCTAGTCCCACCCAGCTGCAGAAATAAGAGGCTCTCCATACCTGATTTGAATATTGGTGACTAAGAGTGATTAGAAGGCAGGTAGGTTGACAAAAATTGAAAAAACACAAAAGCCTCTGGGCTGAGTAATGTCTGAGAGCCAGGATTCTGGCAAAAACAGAAATAGGCTGAATTTCGGGAGGTCAAGATACCAGGCAACTGGGGGGATCCACGTATAATTATGAGAGCAAGAAAGAACCTTTAAAATAATAAGCTCCTGATCTCAGAGAAGGCTCCTTTGGGAAGAATACCAATTCCATATAATAATCTTGGCCATCGATAGGAAGCACCAGGATGGATCCAACTTTTAGCTCTAACTTTTAGCAGCACAGTCTTATGTAGAAGAAGTGCAGGATGGGCATATGCGGGAACTGAAATATATTCTCCCAGAAATATATTCTCCCAGCTTAACAATTCTGTCAAGGGCAGATCTGACCCACGTACGTCTCCCCTGCAATTTCCTCATCTCTTTCATACAGACTGTAAAGGCACTCAGCAGGAAGCCCAGCTATATCCAGCTCGTCTGGGACTCTGGCTGGACAGTGACAATGAAAGCGTGAAGAGGAGTGTGCCCAGACCCCAGGCAGGCTCTTCTGCAGTGTAACTGAATGACTTCTGAATAGCATTGCCTTAAAAGAAATCTCTCTGTGCCGGTTTAATGAGCCCCCCTGGGAAGCTCTCCATGTGAATGGGAATCACGACTTGACATAAATGTGAAAGCTTATGTGTCAGCGGGGCTGATTTGATTCTTAATGGAGTGTTAATTTATTTGCTGTGATTTCACACATCTGTTTTGACCACAATACCATATTACGTTAATCCCTGAGATATTACTACACATAGGTATATTCTCTATATACAAAGTGGGTGGGGAATGGGGAATTTGTACATGTGATTTTTTTAAAGGGACACATACCCTTTTATTCAAAGGACTGGCAGGCAGAAGATGTTAGATTTCCCCCACCAATTGGATACATAGTTTCTTGGGACTAAGATATGGTTTGGCATTTGAGTCCATGAGATTGCAGAATAATTTTGAAGGTAACAGGCTCTGGAGAGTCCTTAACTACAAAGCAAGCCACCCTATTTAGGGCTACTTAAGATTAGTAGATTGGATGGCTTTACTTCCTTTGGAAATATTACTTTATAAATTTGTCTAAACAGCAAAAACAAAGGTGTTTCCCTAAACATTGGAGCTGGGGTTTAAAAACAGAGAAGGAGATACAAAAGAAAAAAGAAGGAAAAAATCACTTTGTAGCAAAGAGGAGGAATAGATTGCATCTGCCAGTTATGTTCCTTTAAGGCTCACACAAGACAGGATGGGTTTGCCCCTTAAGAAGACAATTTGATGGTTTCATTAGGAAACAGATGTATGTAGGCCACTGGGGGAGATAAAGCTCAGTTAATCCTAGCTGTTTGTGAATGAAATGTAGAGGACTTTAACACAGAGACCAATCCCAAATTGAATGCAGTCCCTCCCAAGCCTCACAAATCCCAGGAGGCTACAGATGCTGGCGTTTCCCAGGGCAGATGTATCCAGGGCTGCAATGGGCTTTCCAAGGCTGCCTCTCTGATGCTGCAGCCCAAGCCTTGCATGCTCAGCAGTGTTCCCTGGGTTAGTTTAGTCAGTGCTGGCACCACAGTAGTGAGAGAAGAATGGGAGTAGGAGCTGGGGGCTGGTGGTTAGCAAGATGGCTTTCTACTGCAGGGTCCGGGCTATCCCAAGTGTGCAGAGACTTTCACTTAGAAAGAGAGCCCCTTTCTCCTCTCTTGCTTGAACGTCACTTACAGTCGTGGAGGACAGCCAGGACACACCACTACTCAGGGAAAGTGCAGTTCTCCCAAGTTGAGGGGAATAGGCAGCTGGAGTAGCTGCCTTCAACACATGCTTGAATTTCCACAATGCTAAAGACATTATGAAAAGTACCATGATATATGAGGCATGTCCTCTGCTTTCCAGGAATTTACAGTCTAGTAGAATAGAGGTCAGTAGACTAACTTTCATTCTTACAACACATACAAAGTTTCTATGAAGTTTCATCTACCAAATATTTGAAGCTGCAAAGCTAAAAGGTTCATCTGGGAATCTGTGGTTGAGAAAAAAATGAAGTTTTAAGCATATATAAGGATAAGAGCAAATCCAGACACACCCATGTAGTAAATGGGATCATTGTTAGTAACTCTACATTCTCTCCCTGTATTATAATATTCAACTATGCCCTTTGCAGTTTTTCCATCTAGATGTGGAGAATATTTCCTTGCTCTGGTAAAACATGGATTTGCAAGGCCAACAACCCAGATGTTATGTTTCTTTAGATGCTTGCAAGTGACTCTAACCCCATGAGCTGAACCACTTTAATTCCCCTTTTCTTACTCAAAGATCACATTTTTCATCTTTTTTAATTATTTCAATATTCTTCTCTAGGGCTCTTACTACTGCTTTCTTCATAGCTTTTAGCTTTGCTGTTTGACTTTAGGCAAGCCACCTAAGCTCCCGGTCAGTTTCAACATCTATGAAAAAAGGAGATAAGATTTTCTGATCTCTAGGATTCATTTCTGTGCTAATACTCATGGAAGTAAATATTCTCAAATTTTGTTAGCAGAGCCACCGACTAGAATTTGTTAATAATGCCAGTACCTAAACCCTGCTTCCATGGGTTTTAATTTGGCAGGTCTGGGATGGGACACCAGCATCTGTATTTTTTTTATATATTTTTTTTATTTTGACAACCTATTTGGTTGTTGACAAGTCTGTTCCACTTTTAGACTTGAACAATAGATTTATTTGTTTAACATTGTTTACAGTGATTAAAAACTAGCAGTGCATCATAGAGGTATCTGTATTTTTAATGAACATCAAAGTTTATTCTATGAGTATTCTATTTTTCATCCCAAACCACTACTTTAATAGAGTAGAATGGGGTTTTTTTGTTTGTTTGTTTTTGTTTTTTGTTTTTTTTGAGACAGAGTCTCACTCTGTTGCCCAGGCTAGAGTGCCGTGGCGTCAGCCTAGCTCACAACAACCTCAAACTCCTGGGCTCAAGCAATCCTTCTGCCTCAGCCTCCCAAGTAGCTGGGATTACAGGCATGTGCCACAATGCCCAACTAATTTTTTCTATATATATTTTTAGTTGGCCAATTAATTTCTTTCTACTTTTAGTAGAGATGGGGTCTCGCTCTTGCTCAGGCTTTTTTCGAACTCCTGACCTTGAGCGATCCTCCCGCCTGGCCTCCCAGAGTGCCAGGATTACAGGCTAAAGTATATTTTTTGATGATACTCAGAAGAGGTCTGACCTCACAGTCAGAATTTAATAGAATAAGCAGGAAAATAAATGGTAGTATATAACACATATGTTCAGCCTCAGAGTCGTCAGTATACTAGAAAGTTTGCTAAATAAATTTCCCATTAGAGAACTTGGACAGTCTTGTCTTAACTTGTTTAAAGCCAGGAACAATATATTTTGGCTTTAGTTGTCTCCTGCAAAGTTTCTCAAAGTATGACCCTCAAGTATATCTCTTCTAAAATTGTTTTTCTGCTGGCATCTGCAGCAATTGGCATGAAGTGCTACAGAGTTCATGTAGCACCAGGCTACTTTGCTGATGAACACTGTGCCCAGAGTGCCTGCTGTAAATGAAATTAATTAGACTTGTGCTATCCTAGTCAATTTCCCTCCCAGCAGGTCTTGTGGTTATAGCTCCTCAGAGTCTGAGACTGAGTCTCCACTTCTACTAGCTGTGGGATTGGACATTTTAAAAAATTGGAAGAAAGATGGTATTATAAAAAAAAGAAAGATTTGGCTACAAAATAAGTCAGAAGCAAAAAAGATGGGAAAAAATGGCCAAGACCAAAATTTTATTTTTTTCCTAGTTGTAATAATGGACCAAGCTTCAGTAGCAACAATTAAGGCATTAAAATAAACTGGTTTTTAAAAATTGGCCTTTCCTAAGTCTTAGAGAATTTGTAAATTGTTAATTATTAGATAATTTTTTTTTTTTTTTTTTTTTT